>JAKMXA010000039.1:0-237310 GCA_025328625.1 Colletotrichum sp. SAR11_240 | reverse complement strand
GGGCTCTTTCGCGGGGGCCGGTGGGGGGTGGGGGGGGTCGCGGTGGGGTTTTGTGGGTCGTAGAGGATGGAGGAGGTTGGGGGCCGCGGGTGGGAGGTTGTTGCGATCGTGAAGAGGACGGGGAGGTGAGTTGCAATGTTTGGAGATGCTGTGGTAGACCTCAAGGCGAGGACGGCTCAGCAAGCGGTCTCGGGGAAGCTTGCGAAGGGCTCGCGTGTCGGGCATAAGTCGGAGGGATCGCAAGTCGTGGCAAGTCTTGCCGGCCTCTTTCGGGCCTGATGCAACACTTGGCGAGAACGCCTCAGACGATGAGTACGCCAGACTGTGCATGTCTCACGGCAGGAAGTGGGTATTGCCAGGCGTCATCGTATTCGGGTTTTCCATTTACTGATCATTTCAATAGGGTCATCACCGCGAATTCCACGAGCGTGGTGCGCGACATGCCAGATGCCTTCCGCATTGTTGATCTGTTTGAATCCGAACGCCTGGAATTGGGCGACAGTGTGTTCTGTCTGACGAAAACATCACGAACTTGCACCACACTCCCATCTGAAAATTTGGCATCAGGACTGAGAGGCATCCAGACAAGGCTCGTGATATCATGTGGTCTAGATTTTAGGTACTAGTATGGCTACGCAAATGCTAAGCTATGCCAATGTGTTAGAAACGCAGCCACCTCACTCAACACCCAGCCGCCTGTCCCATCATTCACTTTCACCAGCCAACTCAAGCCTCTCCTTCCTTCACCCTGGCGAATCCTCGCCCGTCGAACGGACGGGGGACTTTTTCAGGATTCACCATCTCCATTACGAACACACTACTATGCAACCTCGGCACATATGCACAAAAGTCACGGCAGGTATTTATATATACATGGTCGAAACAGAAACGCAAGCCTCCGAGGTCAACTCTGAGAAGGCTCGTGGCCATCTTACGCGCCGGCGGCCGGGGCGGCCATCATGGAGGCGGCGAACGTCGCGGCCTCGTCGGCGTCGTTGCCGTAGGTGAGATGGGCGCGGCGGATCTGGTTGCCGCCCTCGCAGATGTTGTCGCCGTTGTGGCAGATGACCTTGGTCCTGGAAGCGTCGACGCCCTGGACGGCCTGGCCGTTGACTATTCCAACTATCAGTATTGAACTTTCTTAAGCTTTCTTATCTGAGGACTTACGTGGGTCGCCGAAGATGACCACACCAGCAACCTTGGCCGTCATCTCCGCTGGCATCATCGCCGCGCCATTGTGCACGAGCTGGCCGCCCTGCGAGTACCCGGACATGATGACGGCCGAGTTGGGGCAGTTGGTGATGGCCTGCTGCGTCAGGGTGGCCATCTCCTGGGAGCCATTGGCGTCGCCGCCGGCGAGGAAGCCGGGCACGTCGGCCGGGTACTCGATGCCCTGGACCTCGAGGTTGCCGCCGACCTGGGCGGAGAGCGCCTGGAAGAAGGGCGGGCCGGCGATGGTGCCGACGTTGCCGCGCTCCGTGGTGCCGCGGGCGAAGACGACGATCATGTTGGCGCACGCGCCGCCCTGCAGGCCGTTTTGCGTGTTGCCCGAGAAGTCGGCCTGGCGCTTGGTGATGGGGGTGGAGGTCGCCGTGCCCAGCAAGGCGAGGAGGGCTGCTGATGTCGTGAGATGCATCGTGAAATGAGTGTGTTGTTGGCGGTGGTGAAGGGTTGTCGGTGGTTGGAGAGATTAAATTACTAGGCGATGGAAGGAGAGGCGTAACTTTGAGATATCACTGGTCAGGCACGAGGACATGAGATGGGCGGCGGCGTTGGATTCTTATACCGGAGATGTGGAAGACAAGCTTGGCCTTGGCATTTTCAGTTTCAACGTTTGTACGCAAGCCGCACCGATATGGACCAACCTCCGGATGGACAGGCCGCCGTGACGGGCGGCGAGGGCAGAGAAGAATAAGCTTCTTTCGTTCGCTTATTGCGGTGTGTGTGATGTCGTCTGCTCCAGGGCAGCTTCAGGTACCGCAACCTCATCCCAATAGGGAAAGGAGGGCGGATCAGAGGCAGGGACCTCACGTGGGATCAGCCTGATGGCGACACTAGACGGGAACAGGAGAACAGGGTTGCCTCATGTTCAAGACGAAAGTACTCGGGGAGCGTTCTCAGTCGTGAGTCTTTCTGTTTGGCTGGAAGAAAGATAGGGCCGCGACATGTGGACCCCTGGAAGCTTGATCTGCCCTGCTGGGCGGGCTCGAGGCTGATCGGTGAGGAGGAAAGAGAGTGAGGATGAGCTGCATCGGGGCCGGAAGAACAGACGGGGCTGGATGCGATTGGGCGTGGCCGTTTCATGGGTGTGGCCGGCCTGGTGTGTGTGTAGCCATGGGGTTTGAGCAACTCGAAACATCGGGCGGGCTGTGCGTCGAAGGCCACCGGGGACGAGGGGCGGATGGGAGGCGCACCGAGTGCTTCCAAGCTTTTCAAGAGTGTACCAGCCTAGTTTTGGTGGGCTGAAGAGTTGGGAAGGTCTTGCTGCCCACAACATGGGACGGCGTGCAGATTTCGCGCTGGTGAACCAATGTGGAAGTCCTCCGCCGCAGCGGATTGGCAGGTTGCTATTCCTCTGACAGCGCTTTGTTCCCTCGTCGGTCTGATGTTTCCCATAGGACTGGCACGATGTCGGCATGTCGTCTCGAGTCCGACCCAAGGTTGGTGTTAATTGCGCTTGCTTCGCAACGTTCGGAATTCCCGACGGTGCGAAGGTTGACGTGCATCATGCCTCTTGGCTCTCGGCAGCTGGGCGCGGGAGGCCATGTACGTATGGCGTGCGCCGTCGGATTTTTGGAGGCCCGTTGAGTGTGCTCAACATCCATGGATCATCTCGACTTTTCTTCGGGCGGTGTGACGGATGTCGTAGGGATGGACTTGTCCGGAGCCTGGGGAGGGGAAGATGCGTGCGGCGATGACTAAAGGGGTAGATTGTGATCTCACGTCGGTACCGAGACGCTGGCTCGGCATGTTGTCAGGGAGGAAGTGTGCGATTAGGTTGGAGGCGAGTGGGAAGGGAGTTGACTCGTGGTGACAGCCAGATGACACCGGGGAGTCGCCGAGGGAGTTTGAGTTAGGAGAGTCATTGGCTTGCTTTCTGTGCGAGCTAGTCGAGACACAACGTTGAGGTTATCCCCAAGAGAGACGTTGCCGTTCTTTTGGCAACTTGTCGACAAAGAACCCGTTGCACGACGATTCTGAGGTGCAGCCGTTGTGGAATGTGTCGTCACCCCAATGACGGCTGCAAACGGGATTGCGTTGAAAGAAGCTTGCGGGATTCGCGCTGCCAAGGGAAACATCCGGAAGATCGGCCCCCGCATCGACGCCACGGGGCACGGGAGCTTAAGTTTGGCCCACCTTTCGGTTGATATCACGTTAACTTTTCTGCCCATGTTTCCAACGGTCCTTTTGTGCCTGGATCCTCTTTGACGTGCGTTTTAGCCCGGAGCGTTGGACACCTGTTTTTCTAAGCCGAACGACGCGGCTGACCGATGATTATCAAGACACAATTCTGATATGAGAGATATCGCGGGCCTCGAAGTGGCCCAAGCTAGATCACGAGCTCGGGGAAAGGAGATTTTCTGGTTATTGCTGCCGTGAATCTGAATAATGAAATCTTCTATTGTGCCTGAAGCCATTGGTTGGCCTCGGCTGGTAACACATCCGCCTGGTGTCAAACATTTTAAAATTGATGGATAGATGATGACAACCGAAAAAGCATCCTTGGCTAGCTCTTAACACGAGATACTCAAACGAAACCTTCGAAATAACGGTGCTAAACACTCTCGCCACGTAGTTGACCGTCCAGGTTCTTGACGGCTTTCCACTGCCCTCGCCTTGAAGCCCTCAGACATCCGTACTGGTACCGCGTACAATACCAACCGGTTCCCAACCCTCCGGGCCAACTCTGTCATTCACATCTTTTAGCTCGGCTCTGTTGATTAGATTCCGAGAGATGTCCAAGATCACAACTATCTTGCGAGTGTGTCCATCGGTCCACTCATGATCATCGTCTGTAATATCCACATTGCAGAACACGCGGCCCCGGTCGTATGTGATGTTTGTGTATCGAGTCTTTTGTTTGAAGTTGTGGAAGAAGCCAATGATCTCCACGGGGGTGCGGAATCTTCCACGGGTGCCATCCAAATTGACAATCATCCGCATGTCGTCAGAGCAGAAGAACATAAAGTCGGCAATGCTGCGGTTTTGGATGACGCCAATGAGGAATATCTTGGCAAGGTGGGCAAAAAGCTCGTCGGTGCGGTTTCCAACGTAGCTTCCGACATGAAGGGCTTCATGCCGTTCGTCGAACAATCCATAATCCACCTGTGCTCGCATCGGAGGGGAATCTGATCTTTCGGAAATGGGCAGGGATTGACGCATCGGTTCTGTCCTAGCAACAGCATCATGACCTGCTGGCCCTGGCGCTGTCGAAGCAACAAAAAACCCATCACGTATTTCGAAGTCCACCCGCTCAGCGGTGAGTATACGGTGGTCTGGCGAGGACATTGTGCGATTGTTGGTCTCCGAGTAGGCTTGCGGTACTGATCTATCAGTTGAGAAAATGTTGCAACCGAAATCGGAACTTCGTGATGGAAAGCTGGATGCTCTAAAGTATCGGGATACGCAGTTGATGTTTTGGTATGCTGTTCGAAATTGGAGGACATTGGAAAATTAGCTGCCGACAGCATGCTTTATTTCAAGTAGCAAATGATTGCGACAACGTCAAATGCCGCTATCGAGCTGGCGGTGACAAGGTTTCGTTCTTTGATCAAAAGCCTGTCGATGAAATTTCTCCTTGCAGCTTGAATGAACAGCATCCTAAGATTACAACTCCACCGAATAACGGATTCGGCTTGTGATCAACCAAGTGTAACATGAAGACGCCCGCCCTCTACCATCTAGCGCATAATACACCCCTTCATGGGATTTTTCATCTGCTTCCGGCGATTATGCTTTGTGAAAAATCCCTTTGCTGCAATGAATGCGCTGCAAGGCCAGGGTCCCGGTCTAAGAATGTTTCCCGATTTGTAGCCGCCTATTGCGCCGCCAAGAGATGTTTTTTGATGTCCGACAATCCATGGCCGCGTAGTATTAGCGTTGAATCGGTATCGGGCCTAATGAAGATATATCCCATCAACTTTCTAGCGGTATCGAAACTGTGTGGTGAAGACCTGCGTTTTGCAGGCCAAAAATAGGACTCTTGCGCTTGATTGAGGTGCATTTCCTATCCTCGGTAAGAATGTGACCACAACAGCACATTCTGCACCAACGTGCATGCACATCCGGGTTACGCGGCTACACTGTGGAGATGAGAACTGTGTGCGTGCGAATAGAAGTGACAGCAGGGGGCTGTTGGGACGCCCGCATGTTCATCACAGCCTGAATTGTCCGCGATGGATACCGGCCAAGACGAGGGGGCCGGACGATGCAACCGGCTCCGACATGCAAGTGACAATCACAAATACCCCTCAAGTTTCTTTCTTTGTCCTTCGACTTTTCTTTTGTTTTTCTTTTTTCTTGTCGGGTTTCTTCTAGTCCAAGTAACGCATTCGCATTGAAGGGCTAATCACCATGTCTCAATCTCAAGACAACCACGAAGTTGAGCTCGCTGCTGATGACGGGGTAAGCTTGAAACCTGGAACTTTGTCTTTTAACGTCTAACAATTGCAGGATGATCCCCGCTCAGAAATCGGAAGTGTAAGCTTTGTCCCGAGGGCCAAGCGCAACTACTGACGTGTTGCTAACTATCAACCACCCAGAGTATTGCCTCCTCGAGAACCAGTCTTCGTGACTCCATAATCGATTATCGCATTGAGAACGGCCGATCCTACCATCGTTACAAAGAAGGCAGTAAGTGGCTCCTCGTGCATGAACAATCAGCGTGGTTTCTGACGAGATCCTCCAGAATACAATCTCCCAAACGACGACCAGGAAAACGACAGACTTGGTGAGCTTAAACACCATAACTCACGATGTGGACCTAATTTGATGCTGACTCAAAATTCCAACCAGATTCAAACCATCAGCTGTGGCTGATCACTCTTGACGACAAACTCGGCGTCGCCCCGCCCTGCGAAAAGAATGCGACTGTTGGTCGGGTACTTGATGTCGGCACTGGCACAGGTATCTGGGCTATTGACTTTGGAGACGAACATCCGGAAGCCGACGTCAGTACCTATTCAACGGCGCATCTTAATGATCCTTGAAGACTCATGGATACAGGACTAACTTTGCATCGCAGGTTTATGGGAACGACCTATCCGCCGTACAGCCAACCCTGTAAGGAAACATTCATAGTCGAGATTGAGAGAGTGCTGACCATTCTTCACAGAGTACCACCCAACGTCAAGTTTGAGGTTGACGACATTGAAGACGAGTGGACATACTCTCGTCCATTTGAGTATATCCACAGCCGGCTCATGACTTCCAGTCTCAGCGACTGGCCCGTGTTCTTGAGACGTTGTTTCGAGTAAGTCATTCTACGTTCGCCTTCATCAATATCGAGATCAGATGTTCCCGATTTGATCATGTACAGGAGCTAACGAAGGGGTGGTCATGAAGTAATCTGGAGCCTGGCGGTTACCTCGAATTGAAAGAAACCGACATCATTCCTCGTTCCGACGACGACACCCTCAATCCCGCGCATGCCCTCATGAAGTGGGCTAACCTCCTTCTGGAGGCGTCAATCAAGCTTGGGCGGCCCTATATGGAGATCCCAAGTTTGAAGCAGCTCATGATTGAAGCAGGATTTGAGGATGTCACAATGCACGTCTATAAGTGGCCAACTAATGGGTGGCCTAAGGACCCGAGATACAGGGAGATTGGTTTGTGGAACTACGAAAATACAATGATGGGCCTGGAAGGCTACACGATGGCTCCCTTGACGCGCGCTCTGGATTGGATGCCAGCAGAGGTCGACGTCTTCCTCATTGATGTGCGTAAGGACCTCAAGGATCGAAGCATTCATGCATACTGGCCTCAGTGAGTTTCACTCCCACATGACACCTGGAAGAGTTGTGTTTTGAACATTTGACTAGATACGCTATCGTCGGCCGCAAGCCACAAAAGGAGGAGTCGCCAGCGGCTGCTTGAGATTCATCATGATCACTTGTCTGTACCCAGCTGCATTTGTACCAAGCCCGATAAAAGTCCATATCTCAAATGACTTGGCAGAAAAATTGTGCTACTGGCAAACTCGGAGTAACTGTTGCATAAGTACCTTCCGCGGATTAAACCGCGGGAACGAGTCGGGATCATGACCCCTGCGCTCGCTTGTGAAGCATTTACCCTTCTCGGTGATCATGTCATAATTGACAAACATATCTTGACAGGCATTGGTTATGATAAACATGCACCGTCGCACCTGCCCCAATTTTCTGTTTTCTCATTCGTGCGTAGTTCTTCATGTCCACAAAACTCGCCGCGTAACATGGATGTTTATGCACGTTGGTGCAGAGCAAAGGTCGGCCAAGAAGAGGGGGCCTGAGTCGTACAAAAACCGCATTATTTGCCCCGCGTCTGCCGTTCCGTTTTCTTGTGCTGTTTCCTCTCTTTTCTACCAGAGCCAGTCCTTGTGCGTGCTTCCATTGAAACATCAATAATCATGGCCAGCCCTCCGAACGACTTTGAAATCCAGGTTGCTGCTGATGAGCAGGTAATAGGCGATCTTCTTGCAGTCGCAATCCCTTATTGTCCTTTTCCGGTCTAATGAAGTATTGCAGCAGGATGATAGCCATTCTGATATTGAAAGCGTAAGCTCCATATGTGGCACTGAAAAGTGACTCTCCAGCTTAATGTGACCACCAGGTCACCGCCTCATCAACGACTAGTCTTCGAGAATCCGTCGTAGACTACCTTGTGGAGAATGGACGCACATATCATCGGTATAAGGAAGGCAGTATGTGTTGACAAGTCTGCGCGAAAGCCTTTTCTAATTCC
Source organism: Colletotrichum sp. SAR11_240 (assembly GCA_025328625.1). Classification (NCBI taxonomy): domain Eukaryota; kingdom Fungi; phylum Ascomycota; class Sordariomycetes; order Glomerellales; family Glomerellaceae; genus Colletotrichum; species Colletotrichum sp. SAR11_240. Next base: position 229,369 of record JAKMXA010000039.1, on the reverse strand, counting down.
TCAGAATACCATTTGCCCAATGACGAGAGGGAAAATGACAGAGAGGGTAGAAATCTCCCCTATCTGCTCAGTTCACCTGACTGACCAAGTTTCCAGACATGGTTCATGCCTTGTGGCTTCTGACGTTGGACGATAAGCTTGGTCTCGCCCCTCCATGTGATAAGGATGCCAAGGTCGGCCGAGTCCTGGACATAGGCACAGGCACTGGAATATGGGCTATCAACTTCGCGGACGAGCACCCAGAATCTGAGGTATCTTCCATCACTTTAACACGCGGTCTCTCACAGACAACCCATTCCGCGAGATCTAACAATAAGCAGGTTCTTGGGAACGATCTTTCACCTATTCAGCCCAGCGAGTGAGTGGTCTCGATCGGGGCATCGAAGACCCTATTTTGACACATGGCTAACCTCTCTTATGTAGCGTCCCGCCTAACGTGAGGTTTGAGGTGGATGATATCGAGGATGAGTGGACATATTCGCGACCATTTGACTACATCCACAGCCGAGTGATGACATCAAGTGTTGCGGACTGGCCTCAATACCTGAAGAAGTGCTACGAGTAAGAGGATCACTCAAATCGTTCGAATGCGGCGTTTGTGGAAATAACTGACTTGTGATCGGGCAGCAATCTTCAACCCGGCGGCTATCTCGAGCTTCAGGAGCTCGATCTCTTCCCTTCATGTGACGATGGAACCCTTACAAAGGACAGTCCATTGATGAAGTGGGCGGACCTACTGTACGGCGCTTCGGTCAAATTTGGCCGCCCTTACTTAGAAATTTCCACCTTAAGGAAGGCTATGATTGAGGCTGGCTTTGAGGACGTTACTATGAGCACCTATAAATGGCCTTCGAACTCCTGGCCAAGAGACATCCATTTCAAGGAGCTTGGGATGTGGCAGAGGGAAAACATGCTCAGTGGGCTGGACGGGTTCACTCTAGCCCCTCTGACGCGTGCCCATGACTGGTCACCTGCGGAAGTCAGCGTCTTCCTCATCGACGTTCGAAAGGTCATCAACGACAGAAACATTCACGCCTACTGGCCAATGTAAGTTTTGCTTGAGAATACATCCGAAATTCAGATCGTGCTAACAAATCTAGTTACTTCATCGTCGGCCGGAAGCCGCTGAAGGAGGAGAAGTAGAGGAGATTGTCGTCTCCTGTGGAAATTTCAGAAAGGCTTGATTGCCGTACATGTCGCCTCTTGAATAGTAGATCAGCACTATACTTCTAGCTTTTGAGATAACTGCAGTATATGCCAGTAAGGCCCTCAGGGTTTCGATCGCCAACGGGAATGTTTAGAAGCCGTCGTTGGCTTTATTGTTTTTCTAGGAGTTCCTCCAATTCACTCGGTGAATATCGCGACTGGATAATTCGATTCGAAACAACACTACAGCAAGAGATTGTGAAGCGAAGATTGCGATTGTAACAATACGCGTTGCATCGGTGGCATTTACACGGGGGGTTTTGAGTGCATGTTCGCTTTCCATCGTGCTTGGCTAGATGCGGCGGTGCTATCGCTGAAACAGCATGACGAGGCTCTGTCAACTTTTCAGTGATCGTCTACCCCTTGGTTCCAAGTAGCTGAATCACTGCAAAGCTGTCCAGAAATCCATACACCATAGGGCCGGCTGACAAGCCATTGCTTGGTTCTCATGGGTGTTGAGGGGTGTGGACTGCATGGGCAAACAATCACTAGACTCCCCACCGGGAGTTTGCTCCCCCATCCGTGCCGCTCGGCTTCTTGTCCCAACGCAGGGTAACATGTCGCCAACAGGCGAGCTAGTCCTAAATCTGCTGGTAACAAATCTGCAATATGCGAGACGATTGTCTGCTTGCGTTTTCTATTCGCAGAGAGCTCATCTCCTCCACAAAAAAACGGTCCTGCTGCTAGGATTCCATGCACGTTGGTGCAAGATGCAAAGCAAATGCACTCATCAGCCAAGACGAGGCAGGGGCACCGAACGAAAAAGGTGGTCATGTGCGACCCGTAGGATATTTCAATTGTCCCAGTCACACCAGGTCCCGGGTAAATGGAATTCTTTCCTGTCCCTCAGTATCTTCATCCAGCAGCCGACATCTTTTTCGAGATCCACAACCATCCGTCGCCATCATGTATCATTTTTCAGAGAATTTTGAAGTCCAGGTATTTATCGACGATGATGTACGCGCGTCCCTACCCAGAAGCCTGGTGTTATTTAATCTGACATTAACCACAGCTTGAAGATGATACTCGGTCGGAATTTGAAGGCGTAAGCTTAAGAATATTACCGTTCATCTGTCGCTTCCTCGGCGGATCGCTGCAGTATGGATGAACTTGTTACTAATAGACCCAATCACAGAGCGTGGCATCTTCAACCATTAGCCTTCGGCCATCACTCCGATCGTATCATGAGGAGAACGGGCGGACGTATCATCACTACAAGGAAGGCAGTATGTAATCTACACTGGTTTGAGATTATGACGCTCAGATATCTTACCAGAATACAATATTCCAAACGACGACAAAGAGCTGGATAGACAAGGTGAGTCGCTTTAATATTCAGGATTGAAAACTCACTTATTAGTGAGTGATGTAGATCTAGAACATCACTTATGGCTTCTTACCCTGGATGACAGGCTTGGTCTCGCGCCACCATGCCAGCCCAACGCCAACGTAGGTCGAGTCCTCGATGTCGGGACAGGTACGGGGATTTGGGCCATGAACTACGGTGAAGAACACCCGCAAGCCCGAGTAAAGTTCCTCGTTGTTCGGTCACCTTTTCGATGCAGAAGTCTGACAGTCGTCCCCGATTTAGGTATACGGAAACGATCTTTCTCCGGTTCAGCCAGACCAGTGAGAACTGCCATAATCAGCTGCTTGGAGTGGCTGTACTGATATTGCAAGACTGACATGCGATTGCAGTACACCGCCAAATGTTAGATTTGAGGTTGATGACGTGGAAGACGAGTGGACGTTCTCCCGTCCATTCGACTACATCCATAGCAGGGTAATGACTTCTAGCATTTCCGACTGGAGTCTTTACTTACGTCGGTGCTTTGAGTAAGAATACTGCTATGTCCCGAGGCCGAAGTGCATTCATCACGCTGACTTTGCATGGCATAGCAACCTTGAGCCTGGTGGGTATCTGGAACTTCAGGAGCTTGACTGCGTTCCGCGGTCCGATGACGGGACCCTCACTCCAGAAAGCCCGTTGATGAAATGGGCTGATCTTCTCGTTGAAGCATCAGAAAAGTGCGGGCGCCCTTATATCCGTATCCCTCCACTCAAGGACCTTATGGTTGAGATAGGGTTCGAGGACGTGTGCATTTATATGCATAAGTGGCCCACAAATAGCTGGCCAAAGGATCCAAAGTTCAAGGAGCTTGGGATGTGGCAAAATCAAAGCATGATGGAAGGACTCGATGGCTTCACTATGGCCCCTCTAACTCGGGCGCTGAAGTGGAAGATGGACGAGGTGAACGTATTCCTGATCGATGTGCGCAAGGAGATCAACAACAGAGACGTCCACGCGTACTGGCCCATGTAAGTACTGAGATACCACCACCCAAAGCCGAGGACCCGTGCTCACTCTTGCACCAAAGTTATTTCATCATGGGTCGAAAGCCTCTCAAGACCGATGGAAACAAAAACCCCGCTTCAAGCAATTTCATGTTCACATTTGAGTGCAAGGAAGGATTATAGCGCACAATAGATCACACTTGAGCAACTGAATTCATTAATACCACATCAAATTAGGTGTTCTCTAACCTTTCCGAGAAGAGCAATGATGAAGCAGATCAGGTGAAGCTCGACGTAGTGGAAACGGTGATCAATATCGTGGTAAAGCTATCTGTGTCTGGTACGCCCTCAACGCACTTCTGCCTCGTCAGCCAGCCCACCTTTCGAGACGATGAGTACGTGCTTCTTATGACAGATGATGAAATAACTCTCGTAAAACGCTAGCGCGGCGTAGAAAAATAGAAAGCCGAGAACTCGCTGTCTCCGAGGCTCAGCTACGCGATTCCCAATCAATATGATCAATGTCACGCTATCGCTTACCAGACGACCCGTTGCTACCTACCGCCCCCAGGTGAGAGATTCGAGGCAAGTAAGTTGAGCACGGTGAGCTAGGCAACTTTGCAGATTATAAAGCCTCCGAAGATGATTTCTTTAACAGTGTTTTGATCTCTCAACAGGCATTAGCCATGTCCAAGATGCCAAGAATGCGACACAAGTGAGCATATCCTGCAGCCTGCTACGTATTGACCAATTCTTACCAGGTGGGTAATCAATATTAGGGGGAACTGAGTGCCAGTTCGCGACCGTACCTTTCTGCCAAAATATGCTCCATAATATCAAATGAGTTAGTTACTGACGTGGGGGGAAAAAGGCACTTTTGGATCGAGTATTGTATGACTCTTCAGATGCCCTGCGAGATGAGCAGAGTATGCCGAACAGGCTGCGCTGGCCCAGCAGGCTGAGCTACGCAGCTGTGCAGCACCACCCGTACATGTCGGGTACTGTTGATGAGGCATTTTCCTTCAAGAGATGCAAGGGATATCTTCAACTCCCAGCCCAGAGCAAGCCAGATGACGTGTTTCAAGATGTAACTCGAATCTTTCAGCTGAAACCAAAATGCCTTTGCAATCAGGCTACGGGGGCAGGTCGACAGTTCAGTACCTCGTATGTCTACTTGTGTCCTGTGATGCATCCTGCATGGCTCAGGCAACGCCTCAATTATGCACAAGCGTCTTGACATTCTACTTTCGAAATGATGAATCCCTCAAATATAGGGACCACGCGCAGCCATTGGCTCCCAACAAAACAGTTGCTGAGACATTGAGTTAGGGGCTAAGTAGAAAGGCTCGCCTAAGGCACAATACCAAATGATATTCCAGCCAAGCACTAGCCACTTGAATCGATTCAGGCAATGCGTCGATTGTGCGACATGACATTGGACACCCTCGTCAATCCATCCATCACCCAAGGCGGCTGAGTAGAACAGGTGACTGTACCAGCAGAGAACGGAACTCATTGCATGACGCCCAGATGGACTCCACATTCAGGAATGTGTTCGCAATGCAACCAACCTCCGTATGGGTCAAAAATGTTGTCCTGGACTGGCTATCGTGGTTGAGCCATATCCATGTCTCTGTGGCTGTAGGCATTGACCGAGAAAGTCACGCCATGCTGACACTTGGCACTCGTCTTGCCCTCTGAAATCTATTTGCATGAGACATGTGAGGCAGTCTGTCTATGGGACCATCCGAAAAGGCAAAGGGTAGGCACTCTCCCTCAGCTGGGAAGGGGAGGTGCATGTGAAGCAACATTTCCAACCCTCCGCGGCTTTCCGCCCTCCACGGCTCGCCGCCTCGTTGCGAATTTCTTGTAATCCCCATGTTCATCGTTCTTTGACATACGCTCTCATTTGATTCAAGGGGCTCGCCATTCACGATCTCTTTCTCGTCTGACGGTCCTAATTACCTGCGCAGGAACAGCCGCACACACATGAATACAGCATCTACCAGAGAGTAACACAACACTTGTACAGAAATGGATCCTCTAGGCGCGACTTTCAGCTGTCTTACCTTGGTCGTCAAACTTATTCAGTTCAGCATGAACTTTGAAGATGCCCCTGATTGTGCTCGCACTTTCTTATCCTTACTCAAGCAAGTAGAGTCTGACTTGGAACATGCTCTTACTTGCCGACAAGAAGCAGCATCAATTCTAGAGAACCATCCGTGGCACTACGCAAAGTGGATCTTTGACTCGATTTTCCGTACAGTGAAAGTTCTACGGGGCTTCGAGCATATGCTTGAACACCTTGAAGGTGTCACAGAGGGGACTCCAGCCGACAGAATACTCTTTGCTCTTGATAGCCAACAAAAGCTCCCCGCAATGGAGAATCAGCTTCTCTTTGCGCATTCGAGTCTTCTAGCCGCAATCAGTACCCTGCACCTCCTATTGCTCAGTAAAGGTCGGCCCACTCTTGAACACAGTAACTCGTCCCCCTCGAGCCTCTCCACACAAACGCAGCCACGGAAAGACGATGGCTCCCGTTTGAAGATATCTCATGACAATGATTCCATAATTGTCAATCGTACGTTCACCTGTTTATCCCAGCAGCGTTGCCATTCCTCACACGACACAGAAACCCTAAACTCTTTGGTATCTCTGCGACAAAAGGCAGAGCAAGATTTGGAAGCGGAAAAAACTTTGGAGGTCCCTGTAACTGAGAACCCCCGACAGGAAGTTGACTGATAATACATGTATATGCGCAACTTCAGTGTGGTGCTGGCCAGACGTCAGACACCTCAGAGAGGAAGGGTGTCAAGGGCGCGAAACGATACGACAGACCCGGTTTTTCGAAGTCGTTGAAATGAGATGAGACTAGCAGACCTGTTCGCTACAAATGCAAGGAAATCAAACCATCCCTAAATAGAGTAAATGCGTCTAACTATACCAAAATGTCACTCTAGAACGTGACTGGATGGGTTATGACATCACGCCTGTCTAGCCGGCCTCCCTCTGCCCTCCATCTAAACCCAGGAAAAACAGCAATGCCTCTATTATCCATTTCCCAAAACGATTCCCACCGCTTGGGCTGCGTAAAGAGTTTATATCCTACAATGTTTGCATGAGATATAATACCCAAGAGGATATCCGAGCAATCCTGATCATCCTCCTGCTGCGTAAATGGCCTGAGGTCTCGAATCAATTCTTCCTTGAGACTGTTTTGAACATTGTTTTGAGGAGGTCCGCAAGAGTCATTCGCGACGGCAGTGAGGCATATAAAGGCATATATCCTGTGCCAATGCTTCTGTGTTGACAGAGAGCCTTCTTGGTCAGCATTAAATGCCTTGAAATGTCATTGTGACGGGTCAATATACCTTTGGTTTGATCGAGTATTGATTGATAAACCTGCATATCCTGGCGAATAAAACAGCCTGGTCGACTTGACCAAGGGTTGATTGCGTGGACTATGACGAGAGACAACAAGAACATTACTCTCTCAGTGGGGTTGGTGGAATCAGGCAAGTGATGTCTCCAAGAGGCCTCCTGACCTGATTCGGATGCTGAAGCTAACAAACCAGAAAACTCATGATCCCCAATGTATTGTTCTGGAATTTGAATAAAATTCGACACAAAATTCTTGATCATGGTATCCAATGTTCGGATGTCGTTGACAAGCTCGCTTTGCGGAAGGAGCTGTGGAAGGCCAAGCTGATCCACAATATCATGATTCGCACTTCGCCGAGCTGGAGCTGGCTCAGGCTGGGCTGGGACTGGCGGTGCTTCGTGAGCTGTTTTCGCGGACCTTGCTGGTCGTCGTCTTTTCTTGAACGCAATAAGTAGAATGACTGCTGAAAAGGCACCGAGGAATGTGCAGCCTAGCCCGAGTCCAGCCGCGTCCTGTGGTCGAACACCAGGTTTAGGGCACAGCTTGAGAGTACATGAAGGCACTGGCAGACACGATGCGGTATTTGCGGTGCTTGAGTTCAGCGTTGAGGATGACCCAGTCACCGTCGTAGAGAGATCGGGCTCGGACAATGTCGAAGTGACTATCTCACCGGTAGGTGTAGTAGGGGCTCCGCCGGAAGGAGTCTGTTGTGTAGTTGGGGATTGCCCACCAGGTGGCACTGAAGAAGTAGAAGGGACTGCAGTATCCATAGTGAGAAAGAGAAGCCTGAAAAACGCTCTTGGTCTGGAGATTATCAGGCGAGGAATGATGAGACGAAAGGACTTTGATCGCGTGGTATTAAGAAGCCCTCATATTATGCGGCGGTTCAAGACCAGATTTCCACACAAGATACATAGTAGGTGAAAACCCTCAACAAAATGAGAGTTTAAACATCCTGGGGATATCCAACTCCGCTTGAGGTTTCGACTCATGGTTCGGTAAGGAGTAATTGTTTTAGTCACCTGGATCTGGATTTGGATGCTGACATTGGAAAGCCTCGGAAAGGAAGTAAGTGAAAGAAGACTCAACAGGGAGCTAGTCTTGCCAAGGCGCCCTTCTGAATCCTGGCCTTCAGCTGCACATTAGCCTCCTTCAGCCGCATCTCTGTCTTGGACGCCTGAAGGGATGAACAAGGGGGTGAGGTGTACATAGTAGTGGTAAAATGCAACTGTCGTTGGGGCAGCACAAAGCCACTGACATGTTGCAGTGATGTCACTTGCTTTACTTCGCCGTTGTCATTCTCTACTTAAAACTGGCACATTTTGTCTATTAGCGAACCCAGTCTGAACAAGATAAACGCTGAACTACACAGTCAGCACCTAGCGATTGAACACAGGTCGACTGATTGCAGTTTCCTGGCCATCTAACATGCCGTTGATTCCCGACTTGATTGTTGGTATTGACGTTGGTACTAGCTGTAAGTCACCGCTTTATTTACAGTTGCAATGGATTGCAATGATCTACATGTTAGAAAACGGCACGAGGCGCCGCTGAAGTGTGCTAACAAAAAAATGTCTTCAAAGGCACAGGAGTGGCATGGTATGACAGAACCAATGTTAATACCAAAGTTGTGAGGGTTTTCGATGAGTGGCCAGGAACGGGCGACCAAAATGAGTGCAAGGTTCCAACCCAGCTCACTTATGAACACGAAGGCCAACGAGGCACACCAATACGGTGGGGCTTTCAGTCCAATTCAGACTGTGATCCCGACTGTCAAGCCCTAGTAAAGGATGGATTCAAGATCGACTTTGGATGTCTTCAGTCTCCCAACCAAAGCAGTCCCGACCCAGAGGGCGCATTTCGATCGGCTAGGAAGTCATATCGAGACTACTTGGTGAAGGTTTATGCCGAGTTGAAAGAGCACTTCCCAGTTCGGCTAGGGAATGGAGTGCCTTGGGACCGAGTTCCAGTGCACTTCGTGTTCAGCTATCCAGCAACGTGGATCGAAGAGACAATTGAAGAGTTCAAGGAGGTCATTAAGGAGGCTGGGTTTGGACAAGCCGCTCTTCATGAAGTATCCGTCTCCTTGACGGAACCCAAGGCTGTAGCGTCAGCATTTGCCTCCGAAAATAAACAACTAGAGGACGGAGTAGGTATTGTATGACACGCTTTCCAACGGCATCTAACAGTTCCCAGGAACTCGCCCTTGTGGTTGACGCGGGCGGAGGCACAGTTGTGGGTCGCACTAGCGCCTGTTTTCAGGGCTCAACACAAATAGCCATCAACCATATTCACTGATAAACTGCAGGACCTGACCCTTCTTCAAATCAGCCAAAGTCATGGTGGATACAGAGTTATGGACGAGATAAGGTCCCCGAGAGGTAATTATTCAAGAAGTTCAGATCCCTGCACATTATCTAGGCTGATATTCGCCATTGAAGCCGATACAGCCGGCGCTGTTTATATCGACAGGGACTTCCAGGCGTTAGCCTTTGATCGCCTTAAGCCTCTGGCAGACCAGCTGCAGCCACATACCAATCCTGAAAAGGTTGCATGGTCACTGGCAAGGGACGGAGGGTTCAAATCCAACAAGCATGCCTTTGATGGCACTTCATATGGGGACAGCCGCGTCTTCTCTCTCGAAATACCCCTCAGAGACAACGTCTCAAGTCCCAGTGCAGATGTCAGAGGTCGTCAATTGATGTTCACTTTGTAAGGACATATATCTTTCCCGCGCCGTTGCCGCCAGATCTTCAATCTTACCAAACCTGGACAGCGGCGAGCTCAGACGCATATTTGATGTTCAAATCGATCGAATCTTTCACAAAATGGAGCGAGTTCTAGAAGACATGGACTTTTCTTCAACACCTAACGGGAGAAGAGCACTTGTTTGTCTATCTTCCCCTACGGTAGATCACCAGGAACTAATGGATAATTTGACAGGCCCGTATCCTGTTCTCCGGTGGTCTTTCGAAATCTAAATACGTTCGCAACAGACTTGTGGGCTGGAAGGCGGATAATGCAGTTCCTTCTGAACTCGTATTCGTCGCGGACCCCCAGATTGCTGTCTGCAAGGGCCTAGTGTACGAGGCAAAGCAAAGAATGATCCAAGGAAGGCTTATGTTTCCTCATTACGTGATGCGGTCGTCCTTGGGTTTTCCGTACCGAGAGCCTCTAAGATGGTACAAACCAAAAACTCGCCATCTGAGAGAAGAGGCTCGAAAGCTAGGCATGCCTCATCAGGGAGACATTGATTGCATCGAATGGTTCATTCAGAAGGTTCGCATGGACCACCAAAGCGCGTTGATATATTACTGCAATTGGCTAACCAAAGAATCAATTCGTCAGGACGAGCGAATCAAGCAAAGCGAAGACTCTGACACCGTTGTCAAGCGCAAACTAAGCATGGTGTTTGATCGAAAGGGACCTCAAGGCTTGAATGATCGTAGATTTACGCTGGTCATCGTCACATCATCCGAAGAAAAACCATCTCGAATCATGCCCGCAACGCCATCCAACGGTACGTTAACGGCATACCAATTGACTTGTGTGTGCAATTCTAATAATCCCAGGAGTCCAAAGAAAGAAACTCGTCGTTGACTTGAGCAAGGTCAAGCCGAAAAATATCGACGCTGCAAATGACAAATGGTTACAGCGTGTGCTTGGAAAATCCCCTGTAGACAGGGTGTGGTTCACACTAATGGCGACAATTCACCCCTCAGCAATTGACTTACAGTGTGGTATGTAATACTCAATGGATTGATTGAGTTTGACGTAACGCGACTAACGACGCGCAATGGTAGTTGACTGCGATGATGAGACGGTTGTTCTTAGTGAAGGGAGGACCGTCACAGTTGGGGCAGAGAACTCGGTAGAACAAGGGTTGCCACCGGAAGAGAGGATTCCCATTCGTTGAAGTCTCGGGGTTCCCGTTTGGAATTATAAACATGATACAGTTTCTTGATATTCATTAGATTTGGGCATGGAAAGGCCGACATTTACCGCGACATTTACCGTGACACCCCATGGTTCTTGAATTGCCAAGGGGAATGGGTTTCCCGTCAGTATTTCAGAAGCGCGGTTTTGACGACTCAGTGCTTCACAGTGCTGAATATAGTCCGGGCTGGCGAATATTTCATCTATTGAGGCCACAATACACCAATATGCTTTGTTGTGCTGCAGAACTGCCAGCTCCCTCCTCATTCCCCTCTCTTGAAAACGAACGCTTCGCTGCTCGCGTACGTGGAATCTACGTCTAATGTTCATAAAGTTTTGAACGCCGGCATAAAATGATTTTTAATTACATGGGAATCAAAGACTCGTCGCATAAAAAGAGCCTCTTTCATGAGCGGGTAACAGCAATAGCCTCCTCCAAAATGTCAAGACCCTGCTGGATCTCCTTCTCGGTGATGGTCAGAGGGGGCACGAAGCGGAGGGTGTTGGTGCCGGCGGTGATGATGAGCAGACCGCGCTCACGGGCGGCCTTGACGATGGGGGTGGGGTCCTGGGTGAGCTGCAGGCCGAGGATGAGGCCGCGGCCGCGGACCTCCTGGATGAGGTCGGGGAAGCGCTCGCGGAGGGCGTCGAAGCGGGTCTTGAAGATGGCGGCCTTGGCGGTGACGCCCTTCTGCAGGGCGGGGTCGGCGAGGCGGGAGACGATGTTGTGGGCCAGGCGGCAGGCGAGGGGGTTGCCGCCGAAGGTGGTGCCGTGGTCGCCGACCTTGATCTTTTCGGCAACGTTCTTGTTGACGACGGTGGCGCCGATGGGGAAGCCGTTGCCGAGGGCCTTGGCGGTGGTGATGATGTCCGGGTGGGCCTCCTTGGGCAGGTGGGTGTGCGCCCAGAAGGTGCCGGTGCGGGAGAGGCCGCACTGGATCTCGTCGTAGATGAGGACGGCGCCGACCTCGCGGCAGCGCTTGGCGAGGGCGACGAGGAACTCGTCGGAGGCGGGGGTGACGCCGCCCTCGCCCTGGATCGGCTCGACGATAACTCCGCAGGTCTTCTCGGTGACGGTGGCGTTTATGACCGAGACGTCGTTGAATTTGCCGAGCTTGAAGCCGGGCAGCATCGGGGCGAAGGGCTCCTGGTACTTGGGGTTGTGGGTGGCGGACAGACTACCCATGGTGCGGCCGTGGAAGGCGTTGTTGAAGGAGACGACCTCGAACTTGTCGCTGCCGGGGTTGGAGACCTTGGCGGCCTTGCGGGCGAACTTGATGGCGGCCTCGTTGGCCTCGGAGCCGGAGTTGCAGACGAAGACGGAGTTGGCGTCGTGCATGGCGCCGGCCTCGAGGGTCTTCTCAACGAGGAGCTTGGAGAGGGCGCCAGTCCAGGGGTTGTAGTAAAGGTTGGAGGCGTGCATGAGAGTGCTACCCTGGTTCGTGACGGGCTGTGTCAGTCACTTTGCGCAAAATGACTCAACTACGGCTCGGAGTTACCACCTACCTGCTCGGTCATGAGCTTTGTGATCTCGGGATCGCAGTGGCCCAGGGCGTTGACGGCGATACCAGCGGTGAAGTCGAGGTACTGCCTGTTCTCGACGTCCCAGAGGACAGAGCCCTGGCCCTTCACGAACACCGGGGGCGGGCGGGCGTAGGTGGCCACCATGTAAGGCGCATGTTCGCGAACGAGGGCGGCGCTGGGGGAGTCTTCGGTGGGATCGGGGTTCGGGACGGAGGCTTCCTTCTGTGAGGTATTGTCAGCCAAAAATCCCAAGAAAAAACATCGCGACTCCGTCTCCGGGGACAACGACTCACGCTGATGCTCTCGGGGATGCTGGAGGCGGCGGCGGTCGCAGAAGAGAGCGCACGGGCGTTGAAACGCGAAGAGACGGCCAGGAGCGGCTGGCACTTGGCCAATTGAAGTCGCAGAGGGGCACGGAACGCCATTATGGTGAGTTGGAGGGCAGACTCGACTCCGTGGGAAAACAAAGGTGGTGTTGAAGGAGGAGGGCAGAGGTAAAATTTGGGCCGGTTCGCGCATGGATCGACGGGATTAACAGAAAAGCAGTAGCAGCAGCGAGTGACTCGACAATCGGCTTATCGATAACGCCCTTGCGCCTCCGACGTTTGGCACGTTTTGGAGGGGCAGCGCTCCACTTCGGTCCGGCGGGTACCTCGTTTTTAGCGTTTTTAGCGCTTCCCGGGGACGCCCCCTCCGATCTCGGGCCCAAGCGCTCAATCTTTCGGATGAACCCCACGTTCATTTATTCATGCTGTCACATATGTAATAGACATGTGCCTATGGCGCCCTACAAGGTATGTTTCGGTGTTTGAGAAGTTTCAGTTACGTCAACTAAACGTAGAATTATTTACACAACTTCCATAACTCCGGCTCAATTGGCCTCAAGCAGAGTCTGATCAAAGATGCGCTTGGCCAACCACTCACATCTACCCCGAGCGAGCGTCGGATCAGTGCCCCTAGCAACGTGCGTCGAGTTGTTAGCTTCACCGAGAACAATAAGGTTGCCCTCAGCACCGTACGGCTCGAACCCGATTACATTCGGTGCAGTCGGCACTCCGCTCGTGACAAAGCTAGCGATCCAAGACTGAAGAACCCTTGAAACCGCAACATCGACGTCTGTGGTGGGCGGAAAAGGGGCTCCAGCTGGGTCGATTGCCTCTCCGCGATAGAAAGTGAACCCAAGGTCTTGGCCGTGGGTGCCGGGTGAGGCTGCAAACTGATAGTTGTACGTGGTGTTCCCCAAACCACGCGATGTGAAGGGTTGGTTGCAGGTGAAGCAAAACTCCCCAAAGCTCTGGTAGGCCCGCTCGAAGTTGTCGGTGTAGCCTTGAGAACCATCGAAGATGGGAGGATACACCTCTTGCTCTAGGGCGGTAGCACTGTCGTTGCTGATGCCGGCAACAAGGGTGCGCACAAACTCCGAGTAAGCCTCGGTGGTGTTGATTCTGGGGTCACCGAAGAGGATGCCTTCGTTGGCGTTGGTGCCAATCAGTGCACTAACATGGTCGAAGTCGCCGCTAAGCAACATTCGCGCAGGCTCCTCGGGAACAAAAACACCATCGACGGCTGGGTGAAAGGCACCTTGGTACAGCTGGCGGGTGACGATGTTGTTAATGGCGATGAGGACATCCGATGGCAGCTTGCGCAGGGCATCGAATGAAGAGACGTTTGCAACGCTCAACACGGTTTCGACAACATCCTCGAGTGCTTGACTGGACCGAGCGGGAACGAAGCCGGTGGACTGAGTGATGATCTGCTGGAACGAGGCCGGTCCTTGTTTACCACCAAAGGCCGTCAACTGGTGGATGATGGAGCCGCCTCCGGCACTCTCGCCCATCACCGTCACGCGATCTGGAGACCCACCGAAGAGATGGATGTGCTCCTTGACGAATTCCAGAGCCAACCTTTGGTCATACAGGCCAGCGTTAGGCGTCCCTTGAGCCTCTACGGTAGGGCCACCCAAGAAACCAAAGGCTCCGAGCTGGTTATAGATGTCAGCAAGAAGTGGATTTGCGAGAGCGAAGTGGGCCGAGAAAGATGCCAACAGGGTTATGGCCATGTCAAAGAGAGCACCCCAGGGCGATAGAAGAAGACGAAAACGCACTGACCCTGTAGTTCATGGCAACGAAGATGAAGCCATCCTCACCAAGATCCTCACTGGCTTGTAGCAAGCCACTTGGATTATGCAGGCCCAATCCAGTCTTTTCGCCGATTAGGTACCCTCCGCCATAGATCCAAACCAACACCGGTGCCCCGGCGCCCGATCCGCGGTTGTCGTAAATCTTCTTCGGCACGATGACATCAAGAAACAAGCAGTCTTCCGAGATTCGAGGGTCAGCTGGCGGCTCGGTCTGGTTGGCAGCCTGCTGTTGCAACTCCGCGAGGTCGAGCACCGTGCCGCTGATGTAGGAGAGGATCCACTGTGTCACAGCAGTGTCATTGAAGAGGGTAAACGGCTGAGGGCAGATGGCGCCAATGGAACCATTGTTGACAACGTGACTGGTGTTGGAAACTTTGACGGGCACAGGAGTTCGGAATCGGAGGTCGCCTACGGGCGGTTCGGCAAAGCGGATGTTTGAGAAGTTGTAGGTGCCTGCGTCCTCCTGTGAGGTTCACCCGAGTTAGCATCGTTATAATGCAAGACCAAGTTTGGAAAGTGCAGGAAGGCTTACATCATAGCTGATAGCTTGGTGGCGTTCCTAGAACGAAAGGCTAATGTCAGCAGCTGCGAATTCAAAGGCTCTTCACCACATGCTCTAACTTACATGAGGCAAGTCGACAATCGGTAAGTCTGGTGTCTGAGTGGCGTTACTGCCATCATTGCACACAGCTCTCGATTGAACTCCTCGGAGAAGAAGTGCGAGAGCAACTTGGGAGAGCTTCATAATGAGTGAGGGTGTGATTGAAGGAAAGTACGTTAGAAGTGATCTGCTTGCAGGCTCTGCAGCATCGACTAACACAGCCCATCGGCCAATATTTATAAGATATCCGCCTCCCTATACTGATCGCCATCGAAGTTTCTCAACGCCTGCCTGCCAAGCAGCTCTGACATCTTTCCCGAATTTTGCTGCCGGTGTAGTCTGCTTCCCGTGCCCTGTTGCCGACCAACGGGTCTGACCAATCTGACGTCCCGGTGTGGCCGGCATCACGATTCACAAAAGCCTGCATGGGCCCGACGGAATGGTTCCTCACTCTTACATGGCTTGGCAGGAACCACAACACCGGGAATAAGAAAGAAATGAAAAACCCGATGCTTGGAACCTTGGAGCTGCAATATCAACATATTAATGCTCTAGCAAGATCTGGCTAGCGTTCCGTACCCAAGAACAATTCCTAGTCATGACGGCTGCAGCTTGCTGACAAAAGCTCGAGCCAACCGCGGGGATTACCCATCGGCGCGGCCAAGGGACGGTCCGTGGAGGTGACTTTTGACAGAGAGAGACCCCTGAAGTTTTCTATTTCTAAGCTTAAGCATCACTTCGGGATCGGTGTTTCCTTGTGACGAATGTCGGACCCAACGAGCGATAGTTCCGTTTTCGCCAAGACGACAAGCCTTCGATATTGAGCCTTTGCCCCGGGCGTCTGAGATGTTCATGCCCCGTCAACTATCTACTTCGGCCGAATGACGGCCCAGCCACCTCAGGATTCATTCGATGTCTTGCTGTCAGGAGCGTGCTCGCCATGATGCTTGCACAATACTCGTAGAGTCAAGAGATAATTGGTCCAGATCGTGTGTGTCATTTCGGCTGCTACAAGCCACCTGAGTACGCGAGAAATGGGACAAATTTTCACCATGCGTCCAGCCGAGTTTTCCTTCCTTTATTTCTTCGACTCAGGTACCTGCCCATAAACCACATGACTGTGTACAAAATTAGCCAAATTTCTCTGTAATGAGAAGACAAACTCACTAAACCATGTAAGCATGGAAGGCATTATTCCGAATCTCGTTGCGCACGTGCGCGAACAAGACCTGCGCCTCCGCCACAGTCCACCCTAACACGCCGGTATACAACCTTAGGTTATAGGCCTCCAGCCCATCGAGAGCCTGAATCATGTTCATGTGCCCGAGGTCCCTGAGATACGGGTCCTTTGGCCACATACCGAGGGGGCACTTGATCTGCTTGTGGTGGATGTTCACGAACCCAGCCTCTCGCATCAACGGTTCCAGCAGGGGCCCGGGTGACGGCTCGCGGCCTACCTTCCTAGAGCCCTCCATGAACATCTTGATCATCTTCATGGAGTAATGGTCGTCGGTGATGGATCCATCGTCAGACTTGAAGAGAAGATCCCAGTCCTGGAACTCGACCCAGCCACCGGGGTGGGTATTTCTAGATCAAGGTTAGTGGTGTTCGTGCAGATGTCATGATACAGTTACCTACTTGAAAGTGTTCTTCACGAGCCTGGGCCAGTCTGCGATTGCCCCTGCCATGAACCGGCAGTAGATGAAATCGTATGTGGGCGCCACCCAGGGGCTCTCCACGTCATCGACCTCGAATTTGACGTTCGGCGGGACCCTGGCTACTGTCAACACACGCACTGATGTCATGGAGTCAGTGTCATGATAAGCGCGTACCATTCACTTTGAACAGGACTCAAGTCGTTTCCGATGACCTGCAAGGTATTTAGAGTTGTTCCACTTGTCGTTAGAGACTTGTGTGCAGCTAACCTCGGCGTCTGGAAATAGATCCGCAATCTCTATAGCCCCTTCAGCAGGTTAGCTAACGACAATGGTAACGTCAGGAGAATTTCACAGACAGATACCGGTCCCAGTCCCAATGTCCAGAATTCGGTGCACCTTGCCTTGTTCAAGAGGAGCGTGGTGCAACTGGTTCTGGGTCAACTTGGTGAGGAAGCTAGCATTAAAGTCTAAGCGGTCGAGTTCGTCCTGGTCGTTTTGTTAGTCTCCAATGCTTGAACTTTTGGAAAAGTATGGGTGAGCGGTTACCGCATCATTCGGTCCATAGTATGCTTGATTTTTGTTAGCATGTCCGTTTCCAACCGAATATTGGGCTTCGAATGGACACTCACTGCCATGTCGGAACGCATGGTAGCGCCGGCCATTCTCGGTCGGGTAGTCGTAGACGCTTGACGTGACAGATGTGGTATATCCGGAAATTGACCTGCGGAGTCAGCAGAGTTAATGGTTGAAGACACTCTTCTTACAGCTGTTCATCCGTAACGGAGTCACGTTCGGCGATCTAGATACGTAGTCAGAAAGATCGATCGACTCTCTAGAGGAGCCAATACATCATCACTTACACCTTCGTCGACTTCAATCTCGGCTTGCTGGGTCGCAGGTCCGGTCGTTTGCCCTGGGATTTCGGCCTCAGGTGAGCCTGCCGATCTTGGCGAAGCAGTCTTGGACTTTGGAGGAGTGGCTTCTGCCCTTGGCGAGGGGGCTTTCGCCGTTGAAGGTGCTTCTGGAGACCTTGGGGCCTGTGACGAGTCCGCCATCCTGTATGTAATTAGTCCGCAACCTCGGTCGACAGATACCTAAAACTGTAGGCGCGAAGTTTGGCGGGATAAAATGTAACCCGCGTCCGGATTGTCAGGAGAAAAGAAACAAACCCAAGATTCAAAAGAGGGGATTGACGGAGGGGCCGATGGGTTCAAATCAGGACGGCCGTTACAAATGACAGAAGACGGATACTGTGGGTTCAACGTGCTCTTCGCAGACCGGTGACCAGCTGTTGGTGCAAGATGCGCGTTGTGCATGCCCAGCACGCGGATATGCAAGTGCGTTTTCTCATGTCAACATAACGCCCTCGTAACGTCCAGGATCAAGCACTAATCAGGCGTTGCCAGTCTCCCGATGGTGGGTCCGTTGCTGATGTTCAGCCGCCCGACGCCAATAGGGTTCGACCCGTGCCGCTACCCCAGCCTTCTTCGAAGAACACCACCTGCATACATCAGGCCAGTTTCCGGGCCTAGTGCCTCTCCAGATCCATTGGCAGCGGCGAAGGGGGCAACAGTGCGAGGACTTTCACAAAATGTATGCATTAATGTGCATATCTTGTAGTTCTTGGAAATATGACAAAAGATAATGGGGCCAATCCGCATGAGCAAAAAAGAAAAGATCATAGCGTCTAGCAATAGACTCGGCCACAGGAACTAAGATAGACCTAGCCAAATGTCTGTCGCGGTCGGGCTTCATTGCAGCAAACTCTTCTTTCTATCAGGTTCAAATTGCAGGAGTTACTTACCATAATTCTTGACAACACTTGGCCGTGTGTGTCAGCTTACCGCAGCCAATATTGATAGTTTGCAAACTCCATGGACGTCTAGTGACTCTTCCTTAAGCCTGTATGCTGCCGTCGATATCAGAAAAGACACTCACAGCTTCACTGGGGCGTAGAACGGTCAAACTGACAAATTAATAGAAAATTCAATTCTCTGATACTTAAACGTGTATACATTTTCGTCGGACCGGACGAGTATGCAATAGGCTGCTATTGCATACAAATCGTTGCAATATCACTACTATATGTGTGCTGTCTCTTCTGTCAAGTTAAGCCTCAACAGATGAATGCCTGCATGTGGCTCCTAGTGGAACTCTGAGAGAACGGGAATTATCAACGCTACAAAAGAGCGTTTACCGCGTATTACTAGAAGAAATATCTGAACGATGTAAATCGAGCTTATTGTCCCCTTAATGTTTTGTTAGTCCGCCTGTCTCACTACTATTACTAGAAGACCTGTCCAGCCAGAATCGTGAAATATTAAGCTTATACAACGTGGATTCCGTGCAACCCCAGCTAGCGGCATCTTAAACATTGTATATTGAAATTGATATATAGAAAGGTTGAGTTACTAGACTAATCCTGCTCCCTTTCTCAGAGCCTGCAAGGCCAACGACTTGGCATTCGACGTATCACCCACCGGTGCTATGGGGGTCAGGTCATGTTTCCGGCCCGCGGCCATCACAAAGCAGGGCTTATCAATGCACTGAATGTCCTCCAACGGACTCCCTGCGAATGCAGCTAGATCTGCAGCGAAGCCTGGCTCAACCTTACCACATATAGTCTCTAGATTGCACTCCTTTGCCGCAACCGTTGTTGCTGCAGCGATGATCTCCCGCGGAGTATACCCTGCGTCTGCTAAGACGGTAAGCCCATCTGCGTAACGTTCAAAAGGGCAAAATCCGATACCAGCATCCGTGCCAACTATTATCCTGATGCCTGATTCCCGCAGTAACGAGAGATTGGATACAACAACATTTCGACCGTCCCAAGGGCAAAAGTAGTCCGTCTCGACACATGCCGTGTTCATCTATAGCAAAGTAAGTCCTATTGCCATCCATTAAGTGCGAGAGAACTTCTGATTTACCGTAGGACAAACAGCAATGTCATGCTCCACCAGCTTTCGGGCCACCGTTCTGTCAAACACAGCCTTGCCGTCTGGTGAAATCCATGCACAATGCTCTATTGAATTGAAGCGTGCGTTGGCAGCTCTCTCGATACCCTCCGTACCAGTGGCATGCGTAGTGACGGGCAGTCCGGCCTTTTGAGCTTCGTCGGCAATAGCATCCATCTCAGCCTGGGAGAACCGAGCCTTCGACGGATGTGAACCTGCCGTCATGAACCCACCAGTCGCCATGACCTTTATCACGTCTGCCCCTTCAGCGACTCGCTTGCGGACTTCCGCGCGGACGCCTGCTATACCCTCGCACACACCTCCCATGCTGTGAGCATGGCTTCCCGCCACCGTCAAGGGAGCGTTGGCGCAATGTAGTCTTGGGCCTGGTATTGTGCCATCCTTGATCATCTCGCGGATCGCTATTGCCGTCATTCCTCGGGCCCCCAAGTCGCGAGCTGTCGTCACTCCAGCATCAAGGAGCTTCGCAGCGTTTCTCTGCATCAACGGCAAAAGCTCCTCGTCAGGCAGATTAACATCGGTACTGGTGTTAGTCCCACTAGGATCCATTTGAAGATGTACCTTGGTCATTGACTTAGTCAAAATGCAAACCGGGAGGTGACAGGTACATACATGACAGTCGAAAAGACCAGGCATCAATGTGACATCGCCCAGGTTGGTGACCGGCAGATCTTGCCATTTTGCCTTGATGCTATCCCATGGACCGACATCTTCGATTTGGTTGCCATTGATGACGACAGCCCCATCGTCTATCAGCTCCGCGAAGCTTTGGCGGAGAAGACGAGAAGACCGTATGATTGAAGGCATGACTGCGCTGATCGGGCACGATTAGCGATGGCAACAGTACCTGTCTTCCACAACTTCCTAACATAACTTTGAACCTTCTTATACGCCCAATACTCCCTCGAATTCTTGTCCTCGGCGCTTGAAATTCCCGGCTCGGAGTTGTGCAAATCTACGTCATGCGAATTAGTCAGGGCTCCTGCGGCACAATAGGCCAAGGTCGGAGCGGACCTCATCCGTTATCGTTGCACTTTTCTCAATTATCCGGCACGATACAAATCGCCGATCTCTATGATAGTGAAGTCCTAAGTCTCGGCCGGGTCTCCTCCGACATCGTTGCTTACTACGTGCGTCACTCCAGCTGGAACGGCACATGAACAGACTGGCTTTTACATTTGGGTGTCAAGCTTTCCATCATTCGTCAGCGGAAATCTTGGGATCTATTCTGGGTGGTTTTAACAAGTATCGGGATGGCACGTTGTACAAGCGGGCCGAGATCCGTGCCATTATTAACTTGTTTTTTGGAAAGCTAGGATAGATGCCTGTGGGCAATATCATAGCAGTCCTAACAAGGCTCATCAGATGCGGTATGGACATTATCACCCAGCTTGTTATGTACGGCAATGGAAGTCATGCGCAATCGAACCCCAACAGTCTCGGTCCTTGGAGATTTATTAGCTTTTTCCTTGGATACTGGACAATAGTCATGTCCGTCTTCTCTCTGTGTGTCCTGGGAGCCCCACATGAAGTCCGTTGATTCACAAAAGAGGCAAAACGCATGGCCGCTGCTCGAGTCGTCAGCAAACAAACGAGTTCGGAAAGAAGACAGCAAAATTGGATATGAGACCAAGTTTGCACTACTTTCATGGACCCTCGGACATACTTCTTCTTCTTTATAGTTATCGTTAATTTTCTTTCAAACGGAGAAATCACGTCTTTTTGGTAACGTGGTTTATGTTTCCATTGGATTCACTCCTCTGGAGACGTATGCTGCCCAATCTGCCTTAGCAAGTGTCATGACTTGTGCCCTTACGCTATCAAACAGTCATGCTTATGGTTGTGTCAACGATTCCTGCCTTCGTGGGTATGCTGGCTCTAGGCCTATTGCCTTACGACGGACTGCTTTGGACACGATAGGGTCTCTATCTTATGACTGTAACCGGGCGTCTACCGGGACTTTTGATCTGGACTCTTCTTCCATCCAGCGTCGCTGGCAACGTCGCTGGCAAGACTGAGATTTTAGTCACCGGGACCGTCATGTTCATCGCCTCCTGGATCGGAAACGCCATAGAGTCACAAACATTTCAAGCTCCATCGGCACCCGCATACGTCCCAGCTAAATTTATTTGTGACGTAATGTATGCTTTGAGGTGTGTCTTGTTTATCGCTTGGAGGTTTCACTGTAAGCCGATCGCGTTTGTGGATTATGGTAACTACCTTACTTAACTTCATCTAGATGTATTCGAGAACCAGCGCAGGGACGCTGTCATTCCGGAAATGGAGTTATCCCTGGAGTAGTCTTCTCGACAAGGTCAAATACAAGACGAATCAGATGTCACTGACCGGGAGAATGTGTTCTTCAGATACAGCATGTAGCCTGACATGGCACACTTGCTCAGACACAAGAACTTCCGTCAGAGCAATGTTGGCTGTCTTAGATTAGAACCTGATGACCGCAAGCCTTCTCCGAGGGCGCGCAGCATTTCCATGATGACTCTATTCTTCATGTCTCGAGAACCTTAATCTTCGTTTCTTGCTCAAATGCCTTCCTTTGGCACGGCACCTACGACCTGTATTAGACGATGTCATCTACGTTGTCTCGCTCTGCAATAGGAGGCCGAGGACCAGCATCTGCGGCTGTGACATTGGGTCTAGAACGTTTCTTAATCGTCGCGTTGGAGGAGGATCTTATCATTTCATTATCAGGAGTTCAAGACATCGGCCGTTTCAACCTTAAGAAAGGCAGATGGGGCCCAATGTGACGTGGAGCCGGCGCAGCTCATGTCATCGTGCCCACTACCCCCTCGCCAAGCCAACCGGCTTGCGCTCTTCCATAGAACATCAGACCATCTGCAGACTTGTATTGGAGCCGTTGCCACAAGTTTCTGTCTGGAAACTTTCCCCTGATGTTTTCATTTCTCCATGAAGCTGGCAAATCCCGGGTTCTTTACTCAATAACCCGTTTGCGCTTAATACCGCATATTTCAAAGGATCCATCCTCAGGAAATTGTCACTGGGTCCGCTGGTGTTGTGCTCGCCGCACAGATGCTCGGAATGTGGGAGCGTGGTATCCCACTCAACATCTAGCGTACCAAAGTCGATTTCCGCCCGATGTTGAACTAGAAGCGGGCAGCAGCGGCAGGAAGCAGGATCGTCAAGGGTCTTTGCCGATGGTGATGTGACGTGGACACGCGGCTGTCGACGGCGGCAGAATTACATGAGTGCGCGTCTGTTCAGTGTGATTTCTCCGACTCGGGGGATTTTCAACACCCCTGCATCCGAACCCCATTTGCACCCTGTGGTTCTTCACTGTCGGGTAGGACCTCACTGCCTTTCAGGGGCAATTGTGGACGCAAGTGCCCATTGACGGACGTGGTTGAACAGTTTGCGCAAACAATGCAATCAACGGGTAGTCTTTTCGACAGAAGGAATTGGTATCATATAGCTATTTAATGCGTTATTTTCTGGGCCAGGTCTCTACCAAGCCTCGCGGGGATGTTGCGGGCGTTGCTCAACAAATTGACTAGTCCTTTCATCAATAGTGACCTGGATCTCGTTCGAAACCACGATGCCATTCGGCGGCTTGCTTCCAGGTATCGGTGAGACCGAGCTGGTCGACGTCTTGATGTCCTGCATTTTGACATCATTCATAATTCGTTCCTCGCTTTCGGTAAATGAGATGTTGGCGGTGATGGGGTTCGCACTTGATGGACCAGTGCGGCGGTCGCGACTCCGTTGAGAGTTGCCGTATTGTCCATTCCCGCCACCAATGGTTTGGAATCCGCTCGGTGTCTTATAGGCCTTCTTGGATGAGCGCAGCATGCTGGGCCAGAGGGGCTTGAGCCAGGTCCGGATGAGAGGGAAGATCATAGGGAGGTTAGTCGTGACGACGGCGACGAATGTTTCTCGCGTTCCCCATGTTCCTGCAAGTTGGGCTCCGTTGACGGGATCCTGCCCAAATATGTCAATAGCTATTACACAGAGGCGTATGATATCAACTCACAACCAGGACAAAGATGCTCTTCAATGTCGCACAGACCAAGACGAAGATACCGGCGCCAAGGACGATGGTCGAGGCAATCTTCTTGATAAGTCTGAGGGTAGACTCCCAAAGTAGCGGGATGGGAATAAGAATAAGGTATATGTCGGTCGAAACGTTTGCCGCGAACGATGTCCAGATGATCGGCAAGGAAATAGCAGCCTGGCAAGAGTCTAGGGATACCGTTAGCATAGAATACGCCAACGAAGCTGGGATCTAGGCGACTTACTACCGGGATCCGGGCTGATCTGCCAGTACTTATCGAAAGGTATGCATGCGAGGAAGACGGCAAGGATAGATGCCATAAAGGTTCCGATGACCAGTCCAAAGCCTATCCAGATGCGCATCCGGTAGCGGCGACCAAGACCTTCCTAAGCTGTTGTCAACTAACAGTTCGCAAGGCTGAGATGCTGTCATTCGCGAAGGGACGGCGACTCACAGTCAGTCTAAGATAAAAGAATAGCATCGACAGCTTCAATAGCAGAAGTAGGGCGGAGTAGGTCGTCCATCCCGCGACCTGGATCTTAGACCCGATGACCCTGTGTCACACGAACTTAGCGCCCAGTATCATGATCCAGTTAGATGAGACAAACCTTAGCGTGAATTCGGGATCAGTGGTAGACAATGCCGTCCGTTCATCATCCGTCATGCCATTGTTGGCCAGACCATGCGCGATATTGCCCACCTCGTACGCCAAGGTCGACTGGATGGTGTAGAAGATCTGGATAGATTGGGATCAGCGATAAGCTTTTCGCGTAGTGGGATCGTCGGGAAACACGTTGTTGACATACAGCGGCACCGAATGCAAGGTAGTCATCGGCTCGGAAATTTCGGAAGCCAACGGCCTTCGCTCGGGCGAACATTCGGAGGAACGTCACAACTATACCAACGCCGTAGAGCGTCCAAGCCTCGATCGTCATCCGGCGAGCTGCTTCAGCAGCAGCTTGTGCGGCGGCCAGCGCCGCCGGGTCGAGGGTAGCATCACTCGATGACATTTCGGCTTGATGGTTGGAGTCAATGTCCGTCGAGCGAGCAAACGGGGTGGGGAAGTCGGCGAGGATTGCGGAAACAGTCAAGAAGGACTGCACGAGGTCCTCGGGAAACCCATTGTACAAATATTCAAGGCGGTTCACACCGGGTGAGGGCAGAAACGGGACAAAACATCTCAATGTTTGACTCAGGGCCCTTGATCCGGCACTACTGCACCGGATGTGCGAGAGGATCGATCATTGGAAACCGAGGAACAGGCTTCAACGCGGAATTTGGGAACGCAGAGTTACAGCAGCTGCGACGTTCCACGATAGAGGTAAACTTCTTCACTATGTGCAAGGCGACCTGTGGTATGGGCTCGGTGTTTGCCAGGGCCCTGGCAGCCTTGGTTTCCTGCATGGTCCCATCTCCGAGTTACGACCCTGTGAACCAGAACTTGTGTCAGGGGTATCGGAACACTAGCAGAACAAACGCAAGTGACAGACGTGACGGATTATGCAGCTAAGCTAAAGGGTCCCTGAAGACCATGAACATGTTCGTTCCCATCGGACAATGGCCGATTCCGGTGAGCAGTACGTGCTTTGCTACCTCAACGGTGAGTGCGTACAAGGACGTTGCAATCCTTCCTCTAGCTTTGTTCGGCGACGAGCCGATAAACCTCGGAACACGATTTCCATCTGATATCCTCGTTGTGACAACCATATGACCGGCCAAGCAACGAAAAATAACTTGAAGTGCCCAGCACTTGAGAAATGGATGTTACTCCACCTCTTCCAACATCTCTCTCTGGTAACAAGCTCTTCAGTGGGGATGCGATCACATATCTAACTTGCATATCACATTCAAGTCTGAGGCCTCAATTTACCTCCACTACGTTCACCATAGGGCACGCTGGACAGGCCAATTTCAACGGTTGAAGGAGGAATTTCTCCACCATGCCAAGCTGCTAGATCAGGATGATGAGAACTGAGCCCTGTTGACCCCTGACTCGCCTGGCGTACGACGCGCACAAAATCCCCTGACCCCTGGTGGGGGTCCGAGCGGCAACGGCTGTGCTTCCCCGGCGTCGAGCATCTCCACCACAATACTTTTCTTTACGATAAGGTAATACGGATACTTCGGGGGATGTGCTGAGGGGGCGGAGACAAAAGGGGGTCTTCGCCAGTCGTGAGAGTGATCAGGGTCGGCAACTCGAGCGAACCGATGTTCGGCTCCCCTGAGACTCACCATTCAAATCCTCTCGGCGAAGAGACCTGATAAAAGCACTACACCGGAGGTTTGGTTGAAGTAGTTCCACGGAACACAAGAGTTACACGGAAAACAAGAATGCGCAAGGGTTCGAGGTCATGTTTGACAGGTCTATGCGGCCCGAAAGGTAAAAAATGGTCCGGCAATTGGGCGGCACAGACTGTAAAGCAGCGTCGTCTGGTCTGGTGTGTTTCCTTTCACTCCGCGTCTAGACCGAACGTCTGAAGCTTTTCTCATCGATCCCCTGCCTTACGAATCGTTAGCTTCCAACATCGAGTCCAACATGAGACCACGAGACCATGCGCCCAAAACATTCCACAACTGAAGAAACCCTTTATCCTTTGATACCGAGAAGCGCCGCGGCTGTGGCGTCCGTCATTTGCCTGGTGCCGCATTGCCGAGACTTTTAGCAGCCGTTGAGGCGTCGGAAGTCGGACTTTGAGAGGGAGGAAGAAGAAGAGGGGCAAGAAGTGGAGCACGCAGTCTTCATCTCTCCGAGTTGCGTAGCATTGCATAGTGGCACAATCGCCCTTAGTAGCATCCGGAAGTTTTGGTCATGGCCGAAGAACTTGGCATCAGCACTCTGCAAGCTTTTGGGTTTTGAGAGCCACACCAACTGCACAGGCCTCCCATGGTACGGGCCGCAGGATTTGCGAGGAGGCATCCGAGGCTTTTACAACACTGGGAGTTGATGGAACGATGTCCCGCTTCTCGAGGTAACGTCAGCATTGGGGTCCGCCGCGGTGCTGGTCCTGATTGGAAGGGTTCTAAATGAATGCAACCGACTTACAAATTGATGCAAGGGAGGGACACGTGGAACAGGACTAGGTCAATGGACGCATTTCCAGGTTGCCAGTGTCTCGCAACTTTCAACAAGTCAAGACGACGAGCCTGACCAGCTAGTGTGTAACGCCGACGGATTATCGCTTCATCAGGATCGCGCATAAACTTGGGTTCTAAGCCCCAGGATCGACCGACTAAACCTGCAGATATCGACGTGGGTTCACAGGGCCTTTTGCCTCTTTTGCCCCGAAATCTGTGCTGACCGGCGGCGCAGAAGCAAGGCCGTATGCATGCCAATGCAGGGTAGGGGGGCCACTTTCTACATGGGACCGAAATTAAGAATGCAAGCAGCGTTACGACGGAGGAACTTGGCTTACCCGCGACTGCGACCGCATCATGACATGGATGGCGAAATAAATACTAATCGCGGCGCTGTGTCTTCACAGGTTCTTGCTTGCGCGGTACGCTCAACCACCGGAAGGGCTTGTCACTGTCAGTCGCTACAGATACCACCACACTCTCTTTGTCTCAAATCCTGCGATCGGGTTACACTTGGGCCGACACCTCGGGACCAGTTGCATCCTTGGTGAACAAGAGTTTTTATCTTTGACCAATATCCCTCGTTTCTGACCTCTCTCCCCCCTGCCGTCATCATGTATCAATTCAAGATGGAGGTGCTCACAGCCGTGGCTGCATGGGCGATCGCCTCATCCTGCGCGAATATCCCCGTCGCCCGCCAGTTTCTCGGA
Organism: Colletotrichum sp. SAR11_240; assembly: GCA_025328625.1. Classification (NCBI taxonomy): domain Eukaryota; kingdom Fungi; phylum Ascomycota; class Sordariomycetes; order Glomerellales; family Glomerellaceae; genus Colletotrichum; species Colletotrichum sp. SAR11_240. Next base: position 201,840 of record JAKMXA010000039.1, on the reverse strand, counting down.
GGCATCTGCGCGAGAGACACCGCGGAGCTGGGTAACAAGCTCTCGGACACCGCCAAGATCTATGAGCCGGGCTCGGCCGACTTCACCAACGCGACCATCCGGTGGTCTAACCTCAACGCGCCGACCGTTAGCTTGGTCGTCGTCCCCGGAACGGAGAACGATGTTGCTGAGACGGTATGTTCCGATCTTCCACGTTCCGTGATGGGATCGACAGAGCTTGAGCGAGTCGCTAATTATTCCATCTAGATCAAATTCGCCAATGAGAAGAGCTTGCCCTTCCTTGCATACAACGGCGTGCATGGTGCTATCACCACCCTCGGCAAGATGCAGAATGGTATCGAGATTTATCTCAACCAGCTGAGCGGCGTTGAGGTCTCTGAGGATGGCCAGTCCGCAAAGATTGCCGGCGGTACCCGCTCCAAGCTTGTCACTGACACTCTTTGGGAAGCTGGAAAGCAGACTGGTGAGTCAAATAATGAAGGTTAACTCAATCTCTACGTTACTGACATCCTTATCAGTCACTGGCACTTGCGAGTGTGTCAGTACGCTCGGACCTGCCCTTGGAGGTGGTCATGGCTGGCTGCAGGGTCACCACGGTCTTGTTGCTGATCAGTTCCTCTCCATGAACATTGTCCTGGCTAACGGAACCCTTGTCACCATCGATGAGAGCTCCGACCTCTGGTGGGCTGTCAAGGGTGCCGGCCACAATTTTGGTATCGTCACTTCAGTCAACGTTAAGGTCTATGACATCGAACACAGCAACTGGGCCGTTGAGACTCTCATCTTCAGTGGAGACAAGGTCGAGGAGGTCTACCAAGCTGCCAACGACCACCTCCTTAAGAACGGAACCCAGTCTGCTGATGTTGTCAACTGGTCCTACTGGCTGAACAACCCTGACGCCGATGCCGAGAACGTGAGTTACATCCGTTTCACGTACATGGATAACACAGACTGACTGATATGATAGCCCATCATCTTGTTCTGGATCATCCAGGAGGGTGTCGATGTTGTCGACTCCACCTACACCCAGCCCTTCCTCGACATCGGCCCTATCTCTGCCACGCCCACCGCCGGAACCTACCTCGACCTCGCTACCTGGACCGGAATCGACCTTGATGCTATCCCATGCCAGAAGGCCGGCCTCAACAACCCCCGGTTCCCCATCTACGTCGAGTCCTACAACGTCACCGCTCAGCGCCAGGCCTACGACCTGTTCGCGGCTAACGTCAAGAGCGATTCTCCCTTCTACAACTCCCTCTTCATGTTCGAGGGTTACTCTAACGAGGGTGTCAAGGCTGTCGACAGCGACTCCACTGCCTTCGCCTTCCGCGAGGACAACCTTCTCTTCGCCCCTCTCATCACCTACACTCCCAACGGCACTGCCCTGGACCAGCAGGCTGCTGACCTTGGCAACCAGCTGCGCCAGATCATCCACGAGGGTAGTGGTCGTGAGCAGGTTCACGTCTACCTTAACTATGCTTTCGGTGACGAGACGACCTCTGAGTGGTACGGTGCCGACCAGTGGCGCCAGGATCGTCTCAAGTCTCTGAAGTCCAAGTATGACCCTGAGGGCAAGTTTAGCTTCTATGGCCCGATTGCCTAAGCGCACTAGGCCTTAGAGTTAGTCATAGGGGAAGATCCGAAGAGAAAGATAGTGTTGTAGAATGATGCATATTGAAAATGAATATACAGCATGTGTCCATGACAATCCGTTTCCCCAAAGCAATGCGTGTCTTCACATTAGTGCACCTCTAAGATAATGGCTAGGGTTACGAGGTGGCCTCACGCTCACCGCTCCTTTGTGTCCCTATGGGTTTCAATCTCAAGACTTTTAAAGGCATTTAATCACCAGCTGGGCAATCCCTAAGTCTAGTCGTTATGTTGGGGATGTGGCCCCCGCAGGTTCAAGGACCCGAATCCTTCGGGCGGAACGCCAGTCAGCACACCGGCGCCGGCGTCTGACAAATGCGCCCGCTTTTTAATTGACTCGGCGCCGAAACCTATGATCTTTCTAATGTCGTTCTCTGCTTGACACAAAAAGCGCAAATATAAAAGCTTCGTTATGGCGGCGTTAATTAACCTGAATCGTCTCTTAACATTTTCAGATTATTGTTTACCACACCTAAAGTTGTTTTTTCTTTGAATAAATCGAAGCCAAATTATACTCCATCTCAAATCCTGATTTCACAATGGCTGATCATCTCCCCCGCCGACGCATCGTCCTGTCCAACCTGCCACTCGAGCTTAGTGGATCAGCCACCCAGACCGAACCCGCAGTTGAAGTTTTGACAGAGCAGTTGCAGACTGAGGAGATGTTTGGAGGCCTACTTCGCAGAACACCTGTGGGGACTGTCTCTGCTGTTCCCACTAATTTTGATGGATCGTAAGCTAGAAAGACCTTAAGAAACTGGATTGAGCTGTACTAACTTTGAGAAGAGGACTTCCCAAGATTGAAGCTGCTCCCGGAAGCGGCGTCGTATTTCCCGGTGGTCTTAACGTTTACTTCCTGGATCTTGCGCCTGGATGCACAACTCCCATGGTGAGTTAGATTCTGAGCTACACTCCCAGACCACAACCTAACGAGTCGGTAGCATCGCACTCCCTCGGTCGACTACGTCGTTGTCAATGAAGGAACCCCGACCCTTGTTACTCCTAAGACGGCGTTCAGCGTGGAAAACGACAAGGGGGCCTGGAATGAAGTTGTTGAGACTACCCTCCGCCCTGGAGATGTTGCCGTCCAGCGAGGAGCCATGCATGTGTAAGTTGGACAGCTCCTTTTCACAGACTATTTCTCCGCAAAGGCTTGCATAGGCTCTAACAGAATATCATCTAGGTGGGCTAATCGTTCTGACACCTGGGTTCGTATGCTCGGTGTTATCGTCGACGCTAAACCATCTCAGATTGAGGTTGGCGGAAATGTGATGCAATTGGGTGAGAGATGGCTTCAATGAGCTTTAAGTACCTATGCAAGGGTGTAGTGTGATCAACGTTGATTGAACCCGGGAAATGACCTCGGTCTTGACCAACCTACCGTACAGGCACAGGCACTGGTAGTAATAGCCTTTAGGTGCTGGTTTTGAAGTCTTTCTCTATAAACGTACTATCTGTAGAAGTGGTGGTTAGTATTGTAGTGGATAATTTCCCGCGGGTGTCTTATGTACGAAGACTTTTGCTTGATAAAATATGAAGTGATATTGTTGAGCTGAGGGTTATATTGGTTTATCGTGTCTACTGCAGGTCTATTGAGGGTGAGTGATCAGTCCATTTTCACATGTACGAAGGGCTATATTATGACCTAAGCGCTATGATTGCCGAGTAACCATTGGTACCCGGGAATCTCAACCTGTACCATTACACATGAGACATCCCGCGTTAAGAACGTACTTATATAGCGACAGCTTTCCTCATCTTCTCAGTTTTTCAGACCTCTATACCTTTTGAAATGAAATCACCATTTCAGTATCAATCGTAGCTTATAACCTAATGAAGTAAAATTAAATATTGATGCAAATGACGGTTCTAAAAATAGGGAAACAAATAGAAAGCTTCTAGCAAACTTGCACAACTTAGAACTTGGGAAATATCCACCCCAGCAAGGTTTGTTTTTGGATTGTCTCTAAAAGCAATTTCTCATGTCCTTTGTGCTTTGGGCTTTAAATTCTATTTTAATGCTTTTTGCAACGCGCGGGCCCTAAGGGTAGCCTCTCAGCCCGTTGTTATTGGCTGAGCTCGTTTGCATCTTACCAACGTCCTTTCAACGGGCTCTTCACGCAACACATGCACGGCTAAATGCATTTGTTTGCGACTCCGAAACTGGATTACGTGATTGCCAGACAGATATGATATTGTGCGTATAAATAAAAGACGTGTGGTGTCTCCTTGGGACTCACCCTCCAGCTCAGCGACACCAACAACCGTTATCCAGGCCATTTACTGCGTCATACGAAAGGTTCTGGCTGGCGACAAGGAGTTCACCATTAGCAGGTATCTTCTTGCTAAGGGCTCTAGCAAGAAGTCTACCGTTTTGACGACCACAAGTAGCGGCACGCTGCGTTTGCCACTCTGCATAGACTTTTGAACGACCCCTCATCTCACCCCGCAGCGAAATTCAACATGGCTAGATCGAGCAAAGCCCCCGACGATGCGTTAGTGCCCTGATCTTCAACATGAAATCGGAGACTTTGTGTGCTCATAACGGACATACCCAAGTGGCTGCTAACTGATTGGATCACTAGTAAGGCTGGCTTTGACATAGGAAGCACCAGCACGCGAGCTTGCGTCGAGTGTCCATCGAGAGAACTTTGCATCGAGGTCGAGAACAAGGACATATCCAAGGCGTCATCCCATAAGCACGACCCGGGAGACTACACGTCGACAGGATACCCGTTTGATGACGATAACGAGGAAGTCTACTTGGGCGAAAAGACTGACCCCGACCGACTGGCGATATCTCTCAAGTATGCCTTCTACGTCTTATCGGATGTCTCTGACGATGTTATGAGCCAATATGCTTTGATAAAGCCACTGCGGAAGCGTATGAATGAGGAAGGCTTTCGCAAGAGACTCCGCCAAGGTCTCGTCGACCTGTTCTCGAAGATCTGGAAGCAGATCGAGAAGCTTTGCAAAGTAGAGCGACTCAGGATCACGACGATTAGTCTTTCCATTCCAGCCCAATGGACGGATAGCAGTGGCAAGTTCACCGAAGTCTACGAAGACATCATGCGTGAAGTCATTGGGGCGGGTTCCCGTGACATGGAGTTCTGCTTCGTTACCGAGACCGAGGCATTGGCTCATTACCTGCTGAGAGATCACCTCGAAAAGCTTCGCCGCCATGGACACCGCGGCGAACATAGTGCCTTTTTGTTCCTTGACTTTGGCGGTCATAATATGGTAAGCTGCATGCCCCATCTAGCATATCGCCACCCACTTTGAGCCTGAGGCTTACTTCGAGTTACAAGAACGGCTGCATTTTCAATGTTGTCTATGGCGAAGATCATGAAGCAAGCTTCTACAGGGTTGGCGAGGCTTTCGGTGAGCTCCCGGCGCACATTCAAGCAGCTTGCAAGTATTAACCAAGTCTAGGCGCGGGAGGTGGAAGCGAGCAGTGGTCTTACGACGTCAGCGAGTTATGTATCGAGCGGACCGAAGGTCTAACGGGTCGGAGCATGACAGCCGAGAAGAAGCAAGAGCTTGTCGACAAGTTCGACAGGTTCAAGGATAGTCTGGGCCCCGGTTTTGACGACGAAAAGCCTTTCGAATTCGAGGGAACGATCGTTTCGCCCGAGGAGATAAGACACCTTTTCGAGAAGGCGCACGACAAGATCCTCAAGCTGGCAAAACGTCACATCGCAACTCTCTCCAAGTTCAGGATAACCGACAACACCGTGGTCGTTGCTGGTGGAACAGCAAAGCATGCCGGCATCAAGCAACGCCTACGAGAGATGTGTCTGAAGAAAAGGGTGTCAGAGCCAGTATTTGTCAACGTTGATCTCTGCGTGCGTTACGAGTAAGTATTGAGGGAGGTCGTATAATCAATGGACTTGGTCAGCGCTGATGCGGTTCAAAGCTCGGTCAAAATCGCTAAAGGGGCTGCCTATTCGGCCTCGACAAAGATCAGCATTGACGATTTCTTGCGACAGGGCGCTGCGTTTGGCATACAGCGGAAGGCTGTAGGGACCGGACCAGGCTCTGGCAAGAACAAATACTGGGAAGACACTGCAGAGGTGCTTTTCAGCAAGGTATACAGATCTATCCTTGCCCTCCACTATGTGTCGTCTAACCCTGTTTCAGGACAAGCAGGATGCTCTCGACCTTAACTTTGCGACCGGCTGCGACGAGTTCAAGATCATCTGCGACCCATTCTTTGGGCGCACTGGCTCATCTCAACTGTTTTATGACAGATGCTACGACGTCCTGTACATTGGCAAGCTGAAGAGGGGTGGCTCTAGAATTACGATGTCCTTGGAGAAGAGAGACGGCAAAGACTTTGCCGTACTCAAATCTGAGTGGGCGCACGTCAGAACTAAGGGCATGAAGGAGTGGGTTAGCCCAGGCTTCACATCCCGCCCACTACCTCTGAGCTTTGACTGTGGGCCCAGCTGCTTCTTTCTTGATGACGAGGAGCTCGACTTCGAACGCCTCTTGGCGGGAGGCACCAAGGTCGGCATAGCCGCCAGAACGCGTGCCAGCTTGGCGCGGCAAGATGGCAGCATAAGGAAATCACCTCGTTCAACCCCAAATGTGGAGGGCTCTCAGCATATGGCACCTATCGACGACAGAGTCTTGAGTTCAGCAGAGACACGTAACATGGGCGATGATTCTGCCGCACCCAACCTGTCGCAACAAAATACTCGACCGGAGTACTCAGCTGCCTCTTTCGAGTTACATCCTGCCCGGCAATCTCCCAATGGTTCGGCGACCCCACAGCCAGCACCAGTGGCTGAAATGGTGATTGATACTCAGAGCGACAGTCCGTATCAACAGGAAGTGACCACCTCACAACCGGCACCGGTGGCTCAAATGATGATCGATGCCCAGGGCAACACTCCCCGTGTCAGCGGGAACACAGAGCATCAAGGCCAGTTGTCACAGCCTTCCCTGAGCCCACCGGCGAAGCGACCCTCTTCGGAGCCAGGCGTGACCCTCCGTTCTGGTCGACAGTTTACGAGTGCAAGAGATGCTAAGAGGCAGAGAAGGTATGAACAAGACAAGCAGAGAGGTGTCTCTGACACGGAATCCTCTGATGCAGAATCCTCCGGGGCGGAATCTTCCGACTATTATTCTGCAACTTCGGACGAGGAGTACTATGCTTGAGTTTCACAACATGTAGAGAGAATAGCATGGAACCTGGAAGGTTAAATCATTTCGTCATTTGCAGACCTAGGGTCGTTAAAAGCACGCGAAGCAGACTGAAAACATTTTATTATTCCTTAGACAGTAATACTTGATATGGGCTGTGATTGAAACCCACCTTAGGCAATGCAGCACGGGGCTAAAACCTCTCCTACATCTGGTAGTGGCATTTGGGCCTTGACTTACTCCTGGCTCAGCTAAACTATGCAGATGATTAGCAAGCATGTTTGCTGACACCGCAGCCTGCAATGTCGCTATGGCCTGAACACAAAGAGACATTGTCGTTCAAATGATAGTTGATACCAAATATGGTATGACATATATCCCTAGACTTTATCATCTTCAACTATCAAAACAGAGTCCACATGATAACCTGTCTGAAGAGACATAGTTACTGCTGATCTTTGCGTCTTACGGTAGAAAGTCTCGTAGATTCGCAATAAGCTTGTAATACCTTACCCTGTCAGCTTTTGTAGAAGAAGACGCAATCTTCCGCGATATGTCTATTTTTTTTTATTACCTCGCACTGATTGTCTTTGGGTGAATTTCTGGACTGTGGCGCCCACCTGCGGATACAAGCCGACTAACGCGTATGATTTGCTATCAGTTCTCCTTTTTGGCTTGAAACGAGCCACAAATCATACATTATCTTAGCATGGAATCTCTGGAGTGAAACTTGAAGAAAAGCGCCATGTACTAATATACTGATGAGTGTTTCCGAGGTCAACGTTGTCGCTAAAATATATTTTCGTTCCCACGTACGAGATGAGTAGTTTGGTGGCCAGATCAGACTTTGCAAATCGTTTACTTTGGAGAGAGCCTGGACATGACGTGCTAAAGGAATGGCCTGGAACTTTCGCTTCTATCAAATACTCCTGGGTGATAGGAGGCTGAAAGACATGGGCATGAGACGCTCTATCTTTGCTTCATTGGTTCCCCTCCACTGCCTTCAAGTTGAGCTGGGGGGCGTTGGTACACAGGAGTGGCAAGGACGATGTCACGGCTGATAACAAGGATCAGAGGAAGTGCTCACGAACCCCAGGCTGACCGCCAGTCTTGAAGCGTCATGTACCATTTGGCTTGTTAACGCCTGTTAGTGGAGTTGACCTTGCTTCGTCCTCCCCTGTTAGACCTACATGTAGGCATTATCATACTCGATGACATATTCTGCGCCGTTCCATCAACTCGGCCAAGAGCTGAGCAGAATAAGTACACACTTAGTCCTATCGATGGGTGCTTGTAGCATGGAGGGAATGTTTACACTGGAAATCCAGAAGCGGGGAAGTCATTCTGACAGAGTGCGAAAGCACCGTTCCTTGTCCCGAAAGTTGAGTGCGCAGTGGTTATACCCTAGTCGTGCTGTGCCTTAGACATGCTTTTGGGGGCTAGCGGTTGGCTGCGGTTAGGCCGTTGGCGGCGTTTCCGCTTGGTTTATTTACAGGCGTTCCAACATGGTTGCCATCCAAGAGTTACATTTTAGGATTTGACACTGTGTTGAGATCTGATGCAAAGTACCTGAGACTTCGGTCGAAAATTTCTATGGCGTTGGGCTCCTCTGTCCTGCCTTGGTCGTCTAGGCCACATAACACCGCCGTCCTCCCCCCTTCAACTGCCTTTATCATACCAGCTTCGGCCACACTTTCTCAGTATATCTTAATGCTGCGTATTTCTATCATGATGACATTGTGAGATCTGATTCATCGGCTCCAAGGACAATTTCTTTTCGAACACCCTCGTCATTACGGCGCACATCACTAGCGGGCATGCCCCCCCACCCCACTCATGAAAGACAGTAGACTTTTTTCACAATGAACAGAAATTCCGGCATAGACGATACGTATGTGAAACAACAACCTTGGTGTTTGGGTCGAGACAGCCTTCCCATTGAGCTACAGTTCCGTTTACTAACGGTTTGGTTTTGCCAAGCTTCCTTGGCTTGGATTTAGGTAGCACAAGCACACGAGCTTTCCTCTGGTGTCCAAAAAGGAAGGTTAAAATCGACGTACCAAACACGAAGTCAGTAATCAGAACGAGAAAGAAGTATGGAGAAGGCGAATTTTCATCGGCAGGGTATCCATTTGGGCCAGACCAACGAGTATATTTTGGCGAACGAGGGAACAAGAACCGCGAAGAGATCTCCTTGAAATACGTCTTTTACGTGTTAGTGCCCGAGGTAGACCATGGAGAAGACAAGTTCTTTGAGCAGTACGCCCTGGTCAGCCCGTTAAGGGAGAGACAGCATGACCCTGCTTTTCGTCAAAAGCTTCGACGGGGCCTTGTGGACTTGTTTTCCGCAGTTCGAAGTATGGTCCAAGAACAATGCAAAGCCCGTGGGCTACGTGTCACATCAATCGGCCTGTCGGTCCCATCGCAGTGGACCATGGAGTTTGAAGACGTCTATCGCGACATCGTAGCCGAGGTCTTCAACGAAGTGACGAGCCCGAACGAACAACTCTCGTTCCATACCGAGACCGAAGCCTTGGCCCACTTCCTCTTGCAGCACCATCTGGAGCAGCTTCTTGGCCAAGAAATACTTTTTGCGATCCAAAGAAACAAAATCGCTTACAAGGTGCTTTTGTTTCTCGATTTTGGTGGACACAACATGGTCAGTTTCATCCTGCACCCAAAATGCACTCGTGATCAAGACATCGGAAGTCTCATCGTCGGGATTAGAATGGATGCATTTTTAATGTTACCTACGCCGGAAGCGGGATGGCAAGCTTCTACAGTATTTCCGAAGCCTTCGGCAAGTAATATCTCACCCCATACTATACGCCATATCTGACCGTCTTCAACGCAGGTGCTGGGGGTGGTAGTGAACACTGGGCTTACTACATGGGTGAGCTGTTTGAGCGCAAACTCGGGGAGGCCCCCGACTGTGAATCATCCACTGAAACGAAGAGAGAGTGGATTGAATGGTTCCACGAGGTCAAGGACCAACTTGGGCCTATTCAACCGCATGAGTTGCTGGATCTTCGTGCAGAACTTGACGATGCTAAGGCCAAGCTTGAGCTATGCCATGAGGAGATAAACGAATGTTTCGAACGAGGGATGGGAGGAGTTCTCAAAGAGGCAGGGAAGCGAATCAATGCCCTTGGATTAATTAAGAACACAAAACCGATTGTCATCGTATCGGGCGGCACATCCAAGCACAAGGCTGTGGAAAGGCGGGTCAACGGGTTTTGTAAGAGGAATGGCATCGATGAGCCCACATACGTCTGGGACGCGAAGAAGAAGCGTTTGGGCGAATTTATGTAAGTGAAGCCGTCCTAATCCCTGCCTCCCAACTACGTGCTGATGTTTGGAAGCTCCGGTAATATTGCAACAGGCGTCGCGTATGCAGCTTCCAATCGCCTCACCATCGATGAATTCATTCAGCGAGGTGCAGGATTTGGGTTGCAACGGAAGCAGAACTCAACTCGGGGGAAGATAGAGTCGGATGACAGCTCATGGGAAAACGTCGCTCCACCCATTTTCAGCCTCGTGAGTGTTTCTAATTCAGCCATTCTGATTCGTGTTGATTTTTTTGACCTTCATCCAAGACCAGCCAAGACCCTCTCGAATTTCTCGCTACCGCCAATGACGAGTTTCGAATCATCTGCGATCCATTTTTCGACATACAAGGTGTTAAAAAGACGGCGGAAATGAAATTTGATCGATGCTACGACATCATTTACCTGGGGAAACCGAAGAATGGAGTGTGGTGGTTTGAGATGTTTCTCAGAACCCACAATGGCCAAGTCGTCACAGTTCTTAAAACAAGACGGCAGTGGTTCTCGGGGGAAACTTATGAGGACGGACGGCAGTGGCGAAAAGGTCCTAAAGATCTTGATGCGCCCGGAGGAGACAAGAAGACATCTGTCATCCTTCCGCTTTACTTTGACGGTGGTAAGAATTGCTTCCTGATGCACGAGAGCTTCGACGTCGCTTCATTGAACTTAGGGCCAGACGTCAAGCCTGCAAAAACGTCAAAGAAAGATCTGGACAAGGTGGCTGGCGCCAACAACAATGAAGGGACACGTCGCTCCGCTAGGCAAGCCGGGAAATCCGAACAGACAGCTACGGTGCAGGCGAACAGGACCAATGACCGTATCGACTCTATCAGACTGCAAGGCTCGCCAGCATCTGATCAACGAGATTACAACCCTACGGAGTATCGACAAATGCCAACCTGCGGCTCTCGATTCGTTCTCCGGGAAGGTCCTCCTGCTCCAGAAGCTGTAATGGCCCCAACGCATGCCCCTAGCCCTGTGCCGACATCTATGCCGACACCACCATTGGCTCAAGGCGAATTCGACAACCAGGACACTCGACGCCAAAAGGTCATCCACCAGTCGTCAAAACACCGGCGGGTAGTCTCAGATGAGGCATCCGAGCAGACTCAAACAGTCAACAGCCCGACATCAAAACGGGCCAGGTCAGGGACAGGAAGAATACGGTACAACGGGATTTCAGACGGTTCAGAGGATGACGACAGTGATTGAAATTATGTGTATTTGACATTCCGTTACGCGTTTTGTGTGGATTTTGAAGAAAGCCAAGAATAAAAGAAGAGCCTCACAAGAACCGTTCTGTAGGAAACTACAGACCAATCTTTACGCAATTCAATCTCAATCTCTGGACTTCCTTGGCTTTACTATTTCTCAGTAAATGATGAAATGCGGCAGTGAAGGAATCTTATGATTGGCCAAGCCGCGCATCGGCCGAAAGGCTTGCGAGTTTTCCGCACAACGACAGCTCCCTTGCCCCTGGAACGAATCTTCCGTTGCCAACAAGGCCTTAAGTTCGGGTTTGGCATCCATAAACTGTTTGAAGAACACAGAACTGTAGTTGATACATCGAAGACAGCGTACAGTGCAGAGATAGGCACTTTGCACTTGGAGGGGTGCAAGGCTGCCTTGGCGAAATGATTCGCCTACGTGCCGCCTTGCCAACGGTCCTTGCAAAAGATGTGAGGTTGCGGCCAAATATGCGGCCTGTCCAACAGAACAGCTCACCGCACCTCCGTGTCATCTCGCTCTCTAGTCATCTACTCATTGGCCATCCGTGGTCACGAATGTACGGTACTTTTGAGGTTGGGAAAATGTGCACCAACACCCCTTATTTACAGGGTCATGACTCAAGCTGAGGGTGCTCCAGAGATCAAAGAAAAAGAAACGACACCATCATGACTGGTTGGTTCGCCCTCCACGATGTCGAGTTGAGGCGAAGGAATGAGTCGATTGCTCGTCGACAAGCAGGAGAATGCAGCAAAGGTAGCATCCGGAGGACGAGGTACACCAAACTTGAGACAATAAGTACTTCACTGGAACCTCTTCCCCCGGGACTAGAGCTCCCGACAAATGTGAGTGAGAGAGTAGGTGGGACAAACTCACCTAGGTCAGTCAACATGGGCCGGATCCCATCCGCGCATGCAACTATGCCAGTTTGGAGTGGAACCCCTGAAAGTCTTCAGCCGTGAAGCATTGGGTCCTTGACTTGCACGATCAGGTATCAATGTGCGGGTGCCTCGTGCCTTTGCTTGGTGTGCCCAGCTTGATCTCCTGCCTTTTCACGCTGGATTCAGGCGCCAGAACGCTTTGGTCACACCTTTTCACAGAGGTACAAGATATGACAGACGCTGTGGAATCAAATCAATTTTGTGACTCATTTCTGCAGAATTACCGTTTCAAAAGTGGCAAGCTGGAAAGTTGAAAGATTCGGCATGACCATAGTGTGATCCGTGGAGGGCATGGGGCCTATGTGGGCGGGAAGAATCGATTCGCATGTTGAAGAGCCCGCCATTAGAATTCGGTTCGTGACTATTTTCTGTGACGATAGTATGGGGTGCATTCGATCACATGCGGTACAATAGCTGCCTCCCATGCGGTGAAGTGATTGAGTGCCGGAGATAGGTCGCTGATGGCCTTTGCACCATGTATTCCATAAAACAAACGAATGAGACCTAGACCACAACACTATGAAAAACTTGGTGGCTGCTGATGTTCACCCTAAAGGATTGCCCAGTAACAAAGAAGCCGCCTGCAACAGCCGGCTGTCGTGTTAGGAGCTTCCCTACGCCCAAACGGAGGCCATTTCGTTCTCATTCAGATTAAAAGACTTAGAAAAGACAGGAAATGGAATTTTGGGAGACATTAGAGTTTGATGCACTCTTCTGAAGGTCGGGGTCTTTCTCTAGCTTGTGCCTTGCTGATTGAGAGTCTGGCATATCAGCGAATCTCATCGATATCGATCTATGTGCGCATCTACCATCGTTTCCAAAAGGTTATCAGCCAGCCTATACAAGTGAACAAGGTTCAGGGCCGATGGCTGATATGAAGACTTCATCTTGAAGGCTAGACCCGCTCCACGTTTGAAATCCAATCTAGGTTCCGCTCTGATATCACTGGTACCATTATTCCGATGATGCGTATGGAATGGACATTAACTCTACGGAGAAAACAAGACATTTCGCGTATTTGTCTGCGACAGAGTGTTAATTGAAGCTCGGTGCAGGGCGGGCATGATCTAAGTGAACAGGAGATGTAGTAATGACCGTTGATGAGGATTGTTTGCAGTGTATAAAATTAGAGTGGCGAAAATAAAAGCCGCAGTGAAGCAAGATATCCCATTATTGCACTCGTCTGGCATTGTATAGTTCTTTCCCGCAGTAGGTTGAGAGAGCTTTCGGGGTTGGCCCGCGAGAATTTGTAGTCACCGAGGCCGACCGAGGGATGTCTCGGTGTGCAGTCAGCAGACCGACGGCTTCGGTCTAAGACGGTGTCACGGTCTGAGACGGTCTAGACCTACCAAAGCGCCCGGCTACTGCCGCGTTATCAAGCTATCTGCGGCATGACGTCAATGTTCCCTGTCAACCTGCCAAATTCAAGGCATCAGAAAGCCTGGATTGCGCGCTGTTTCGACGCCAGTCCCAACAGATTGGAGGTTGCTGGTTGGCACGGCACGGAAACCTGTTAGCGTCGCGCCATTTCCATGTTCCAGGAGCTTTCTGCGGCTTCTGTGTCGCAGATACGCATGTGCTTCTCACCTGAGCCGCCATCGCGCGAGGGCCGGAATGCCAGCCCGGGGCGATTTGATTTGTTCGTTCTTTGCTTGTCACCACGTCAACCTGCAGTGTGAAAGAACATGGGGAAACAGCCACGACGCGACGCCTCGTAAGACTTTTGTAGCTCACTAGGAGGAAAGGACGTGCGTTTCGTTTCTAGCGTTCGTCAATGCCACTTTCCCTGCAGCGGTGAAAGAAGCTTTATCTAGAGGAAAGCGCCTCCTTCTCTCAAGCGCCATGTTCCAACCTGCTCTCCCCTCATTCAACCCCTCTGGACCTCTTGTGTGATCGACACGGGTTACCCCTCACCACCTCGCCGACCCCTCATCAGCTCTCAACACCGTCGCCCACGACGACAAACATCGCCGAGATGGGCGAACAAGAACCGACCCCCGAGAACCACACGATGATGCAGGGCTTTGAGTGGTATGTCCCTGCTGACCAGAAGCACTGGGTGCGACTGGAGAAGCACGTACCGCAGCTCAAAGCCTGGGGCGTCGACAACATTTGGATCCCGCCAGCGTAGGCGTCCAATTGAAAGCGCGATTGAGCGATCTCTGGCTCACATTAAACGCAGGTGCAAGGGCTCATCGAAGACTGGAAACGGTTACGATATCTACGATCTGTACGTCGTGCTCAGTAGGGGCAATTGGAGCGCAACGCTGACCAGCAAAGGTACGACCTGGGCGAGTTCGACCAAAAGGGATCCGTCGCAACGAAATGGGGTACCAAGGAGGAGCTCCTGAAGCTCGCACACACAGCCAAGGACAATGGCGTCGGCATTTACTGGGACGCTGTCCTGAACCACAAGTTCGCAGCCGACCGCAAGGAGAAGTGCCTCGCCCAGGAGGTGGACCAGGAGGACCGCACCAAGTTCGTCAGTGACAAATACGAGATCGACGCCTGGGTCGGCTACGACTTCCCCGGCCGCAAGGGCAAGTACAGTGACATGAAGTATCACTGGTACCACTTCAGCGGTGTCGACTACAACGCAAGGAACGAGAAGACGGCCATCTACAAGATTATGGGTGACAAGGGTGACCAGCAGTGGGCCGAGTCCGTCGACGATGAGAAGGGCAACTAGTAAGGGCAAACGTCGCTGCCAGGAATGCCTCCCCAAGCTGACTTAAGTTCGCTAGCGACTTTCTCATGGGTTCAGATCTCGACTATGACCATCCCGAGGTCGTGAAAGATGTCCTCAACTGGGGCAAGTGGCTGGCGAAGGAGGTGCCCCTTCAGGGAATCAGATTCGACGCAATCAAGCACTATAGTGAGGACTTCTTGCGCCAATTCATTACCGAGCTGGACAAGGAATATGGCAAGGGATGGTTCTTTGTCGGCGAGTTCTGGAAGGACAGTCTCGACGACATGACCGAGTATCTGGCTCGCATGGGCCGTCAGTTCACCCTTTTCGACGCGCCGCTAGTGTACAACTTCAGCGAGATCAGCAAGGGCAACGGAGCGGATATGAGAAAGGTGTTTGACGACACACTGGTACAGAAGGAACCCATCAATGCCGTGGTAAGTCCATCTCTGTCCGATCCTCAAGACGTATTCTGACAAGAGCAGACCCTCGTCATGAACCACGACACTCAGCCTTACCAAGCCCTCGAGGCACCGATCGAGGGCTGGTTTAAGCCCATTGCATATGCTCTCATTCTCCTCCGCTCCTCCGGCTACCCTTGCGTCTGGTACGGTGACCTCTACGGCATCAAGGGAGAGCACCCCTTCCCGCCATCATGTGGCGGCGCTCTGCCGAAGCTTATCCTTGCCAGAAAGCTCTATGCCTACGGTGAGCAGGCCGACTACTTTGACTACGCCACGTGTCTCGGCTGGGTCAAGTACGGAACCTGGGACCGTCCCTACGGCTGCGCGGTCGTTGTCAGCAATGCCGGACCCGGCTCCAAGCGCATGCACGTCGGCGAGATGCACGCTGGAGAGGTTTGGACCGATGTCCTCGGATGGAATGACCGTGAGGTCACCATTGGCGATGATGGCTTCGGCGAATTCGTTTGCTCCGGTACTTCAGTGAGCATCTTCGTCAACAAGGATGCAGATGGCAGAGACAGGTTTACGAAGGAATTGTGAGTACCGTCAACCCTTCCCTTGGCTTATGGATACCCTAACGTCTGATAGCGACTCCAACATTTACGAGGAATGACTCGTCAGTAAATCATGAAAAGGCTTGAAGACCCTCAATAATTCCTGTTTTCCCTTTGGCTAGGTCCTAATGGATAAGGCCTGCATCGTATGGTTTGATGAGCTGGTACCTAATGGGGACATGGTCGGCAGCCCGTCATAGAGCTTCCTAAAGTTCCGTATTATTATGGAATAAGTCTAATGCTAAAACTTGGTTTAATGGGACTTTCAAAGCCGCCTTTAAAATCGACGCGTGTCCACTTGGGTGATTATCAATCGGAACGCTGAACCATGAGCTCGGCAGAGGTCATGCCCCGCCATTTTCCACATGAGGGGCTGGAATGGGACGGACCAGGGCGGCATCGCCGGTCTCGCCCGTGCGATTGAGCATTTCAAGAGCTCCACCTTGGCCACCTTGGTGTATTTTCTCCACTTGGAGAAGCGAAGCGGATTGACGGCTAAGTAGCTCTATGTGGCTAGAATCCAGCATGCTCTGCAGTCCCTCTACCGCCTAGCCGTTCCTAGTCTGACAATTGGAGCTGCATGTCAACCTGCCTAAACTTGCCGGGCCGGGCAAGTGTATCCTTGAAGTGACATTCGCATTCACATTCTGGAAGTGGATAACTGCATTCGCATTGTCCTTCTGGATATGGGGAATTATGCTCGAGTCTTTCTCGGTTAAGAACGGAAGATACGTGAAAAGCACGAGTCGTGTTAACGACTCAGCCGTGATTAAGAGAAGCTTCCCTCTGCCCAGGTGGGGTCTATCCTTCTTCTTAACACCGATATCATTTCGCCCGTTCGCCGATGAATCACAGACTTCCATCAGTCCGAGGGTTGATTGTCCACTTGCTAGATATGGCCAATGTGCGAGATATCCATACCTTGACCCGATTCCACCCGGGCCGGTGGACAAAACCTCAGACAAGAAAGGGTGCACCCAGCGATCCCCGCATCGTGACGCTTAGCTTATCGCCGATTTGTGCCCCGGGCCCCCACGTCATTAACCCCGCCGGCGGCCGTGGGCCGCAGTTATCAGGTGCGGAGAAGCCATCCGGCCGGTATGCCCACCCGGTGTGTGGTGTTTCATAGGCTTCCTGAATTTCCTCTTTGTCATCGCAACCGAGCAGACTGGATTGTTCATTGATCAGTGAGCCTTCATAAACCCCTCACTGCGCGCTCGACTTTTTATCCAACTCTGGGAATTATTAATCATCTTCTCTTTTCTTCACTTCAAAACCGTGATACCCCTTTCTCAGCACTGCGAGCTCTTATCAAACTACCCCGCAGAGCAGCAAAACCAATCCCACTTTACGACATCTACAGAGCACAACCGTCAACATGGCCGACCTTTCTGTTCAGCTCCAGGCCCCGAACGGTGTCAAGTGGACGCAGCCCACCGGTCTCTTCATCAACAACGAGTTTGTCAAGTCTTCTACCGGCGAGACCATCGACACGATAGACCCCGCGTAAGCCTCACCCTCCTCATCCCTCAAGATATGAAAATGAAATAGCTGACATAGGCTGCAGGACCGAAGAGAAGATTGCCGCCGTTCAGGCCGCATCAGCTGATGATGTCGACAAGGCCGTCAAGGCTGCCTACGCCGCGCTGAGGCACGAGTCCTGGAAGGGCATCTCGGCGACGGACCGTGGAGCTCTCATGTACAAGTTCGCCGATCTGATCGAGCAGAACAAGGAGGTTCTCGCCGCCATTGACGCGTGGGATAACGGTAAGCCCAGGACGTCGACAACCTGTGTCCGATGGATGAAGAAACTGAGTACCCCGCAGGCAAGACGTACGCAGACGCCCTCGACGGCGACCTGTCAGAGTGCGTCACCGTCATCCGCTACTACGCCGGCTGGGCCGACAAGACCTTCGGCCAGACCATCAACACAACCCCGGCCAAGTTCGCCTACACGATCCGCCAGCCCATCGGCGTCGTCGCCCAGGTCATCCCGTGGAACTACCCCCTCGCCATGGCTACCTGGAAGCTCGGCCCCGCCCTCGCCTGCGGCAACACCGTGGTCCTCAAGGCCGCCGAGCAAACCCCCCTCAGCATCCTGTTCCTGGGCACCCTGATCAAGGAGGCCGGCTTCCCCCCCGGCGTCGTCAACTTCGTCAACGGCCTCGGCCGCGTCGCCGGCAGCGCACTGGTAGGCCACCCGCTCGTCGACAAGGTCGCCTTCACCGGCAGCACGGCGACCGCGCGCGCCATCATGGGCGAGGCCGCCAAGACGCTCAAGAACATCACCCTCGAAACCGGCGGCAAGTCGCCGCTGCTGGTCTTCGACGACGCGGACATCGAGCAGGCGGTGCGGTGGTCGCACATGGGCATCATGTCGAACCAGGGCCAGATCTGCACGGCGACGTCGCGCATCATCGTGCAGGCGTCCATCTACGACGACTTCATCAAGCGCTTCGTCGAGACGCTCAAGGCCGTCAGCAAGGTCGGCAGCCAGTGGGACAAGGACACCTACCAGGGCCCGCAGGTGAGCAAGGTGCAGTACGAGAAGGTGCTCGAGTACATCGACATTGGCAAGGCGGAGGGCGCGAACCTCGCGGCGGGCGGCACGCCGCTGAGCATCGGCGGCAAGGGCAAGGGCTTCTTCGTGGCGCCGACGGTGTTTACGAACGTGACGACCAAGATGCGCGTGTGGGGCGAGGAAATCTTTGGCCCCGTGGTGGTGATTGCGAGCTTCAAGGACGAGGAGGACGCGGTGGGCTTGGCGAACAGCACGCAGTACGGCCTGGGCGCGGCGGTGTTTACGCAGAATGTTGAGCGCGCGCACCGCGTGGCGTCGGAGATTGAGGCGGGCATGGTGTGGATTAACAGCACCCAGGACAGCGATCCCCGCGTGCCGTTTGGTGGTGTGAAGCAGAGCGGTATTGGAAGGGAACTGGGCGAGGCGGGATTGGAGGCGTACTCCCAGATCAAGTCTGTTCACGTCAACATGGGTACGAAGCTGTAAAGGGGCTTGAAGTGGGTGTTTGATCAACGATTTTGATACTTAATGAAGAAAATTGAAAGTTATGTGAACCGGATTGAGTGACAAATTTGTTGGTGTTGATGGGTGTAAGGAGACGGTCATATGTCAACGCTTTATGTACGCAAGAGGCTCACTTCTGTGACACATCGCCGCATCATCCATATGATAAGTGACGAAGGTGACGATGAAGGTTCGATTTCTCACTGATCTCGTCGTCTATGGGAATAGCACCAGGTCATAATGCCCGGGGAGCAGCTGCACCCTCTTTCCAGCCGCCTTTCTAGACCCGTCGGTCCCTTGCCTAGTGATCTCGACTGCACTCTCATCTCTCGGCAACAGCAGCGTAGCCTTCGTGCTCGTCGGAACAGTCACTTTCATCCGCACATCGTCGCCCTCACGCTTGAACGTGACCTCAATCATGCCATACGGGCACTCAAACGTGCCTTCGACCAGGTTGAACTCTGACCTGAGCGGCGGCTTCACAGTCCACGTTCTGTACGCGTCGTCCTCGACCTTGACTCCCAAAACAGCCTCATAGAACCACTCGTAGATCGTGCCGAGCATGTCGTGGCACTTGCTGCGGCACGCGTCCTGCCAGAACTCGTTGAGCGTGGTCTCGCCGCGTCTCAGGAAGCGCATATACGAGGGGTGCTCCTCCTGGCGGGCCATGGCCATGACGATGTCGGGTCTGTCGACGTCTGTGAAGGTGTTCCACAGCCACTTGAGACCGATCTCGCCGGCGCGGATTCTGCAGTCTGAGACGTCGTCTACGAAGGCCTTCTGGACGTCTGAGATGTGCTTCTCGGGGACGAGGCCGAACTGGAGTGCCATTGCTTGGGCAATCATGGTGCGGTCGTGGGCATCTGGTTTGTCGAGGGATGTGTAGAAGGCGTAAGGATGCTCCTTCTTGTCGGCGATGAGGAGGTGTTGGTTATACACGTTGTAGATCCTGTCAGCCCACTCCCTGAACCGCTTCTCATCTTCCAAGTAACCCAGTTCTCGGGCCATCAACTCAACGTTGCGGAGACAACGATAGTAAATCGCGGTCTCAATGTTAGCTTGATGGTTTCCGAACGCAATGTCCCGGCCCCAATCGCCGAGACCGTGCTCAATGAGCCCTCCCTGTCGCTCCTTCGTGTGCAGATACTCCATGTACCGAACACAGGGCTGGTACATCTTCTGGAACATGTGTGTAGACCCGTAGTACTTCTTGAGGATCTCAGGGATCAGGGCAATGGCACCTCCCCAGGTGATGGTGTCATGAAGCGGGCCGCACATGTACCTGATTTCAGGGGCCATCGTGGGCACCAGCCCATTGTACTCCTGGGTGTCGAAGATGTCATCGAGAATCTTGGAGTGGAGAGCTTCAATGTCGCGGATGTACTGCGTCGCTGGTGCAAGAAGGTGCGTCACCTCGAGCCATCCAAACTTCTCAATCTGCGGGCAGTCGGTGTGGTAGCTGAAGAGGTTGCTGACGAAGGACCAGTAGCACATGTTGATAAGCGCGTTGGCGTCTTCGACGTCCGTCTTCATGGTACCGAGACGACGGGCTGCGGAGGAGACATGACGGCCGACGACGGAGTGGATGACGGGAAGCCCATCGCCCTCGTTCAGTGACACACCCTCGACCTGGATGTATCGGGCACTCGTAAAGCTGAAGTCGGGCTCCCAAATCTCTATGCTTCCGGTACCAGCTAGGGTGATCTTGGAGTAGACTTTGGTCTCAAACTCCTTGAACAGAGGGTCAGGCATCAACACCCTGCCCGTCTCATCAACGCTCTCGGAGTACCGCACGATCACATCAGCCCCCGCCGGCCCGCTGACCTCAATTCGGACCATGGTCGAGGCATTCTGGCCCAGGTCGAAGGCCACAACACCACGCTCCAAACTCTTCTTGGAGACCGGTTCGAATGTCTCGTGCAGCGTGACTGGCGGCTGGCTCTGGTATTTGAGCTTTCCTCGCGGCCCAGTCACTGGCGTCGCCGCCTTCCACTCTGCGTCATCAAAGCCCGGCGCATCCCAACCGGCCGGGTAACTCCGGAAATCCTTGTTCTCCGAGGCGTAGATATTCGCCAGCGTGGTCGCGCTCTTACTCGTCTTCCAGTCCGGCCCGGTGATGATGGTCTCCCTACTACCGTCCTCGTAGAAGAGGTGCAGCTCCGCAAAGAAGCAGAGCTCGTTGCCGTACCGGACATAGGTGTTGTCCTCGTACATTGGCCAGAAGAAGCGGTCGCCCTGGTCGCCTGCATAGAACCCGTTACCAACATGAGCGCCCAGCACGTTTTCTCCTTCGTTGAGGAAGCTGCTCAAGTCATAGGCGACGAACTGGACTGTGCGGTGGTAGTTCGTCCAGCCCGGGTCTAGGACGTGGTTTGAGGCCGGGTTGCCGTTGCAGGAGAGGTTGAAGTGGCCCAGGCCCGAGGCGAAGGCGACGGCTCGTGTCGGTTTGCGGTCGAGGCGGAGGGACTTGCGGAGGTAGAAGGGCTTGTCGCTGCTGTCGCCGATCCAGACGCCCTTCCAACGGTTAGGCTCGTCTTCGAACCAGGCGCGGAAGATTAGACTCGTATGCGGCATCTGCAAACGGGTTCATGTCAGTGTACAAGTTCGTTGTAGTCGTTGCTAGGCTGGGCATACGTAGGTTTGGTTCATGCTGTAGGGAGGCAGAAGTCTGCTCGATCTAGGGTACGCGGTAAAGAACTCATTGAGGCCACTGGATGAAGACTGGCCATCCTGATCCCAGACGGTAACCTTCCAGTAGTGGAAGCTCGCCGACTTGAAGCCACCGTCTGGCTTGCACAGAATGTTTCGCTGAGCATTGCTCTCAACCTTGCCGGAATCCCACAGAATGTCTGAATGCGAGGATTGATCAAGCACTTTCTGGCTCAGGGCGACCACCACCCGGTACGCTGTTTGCGAAGCATGCTCGACGTCGGAATGAAGAGTCCAGTAGAATCGGATCTCGTCTGCGTCAATGCCCAGGGTCTCATGAAAAGCATGGATCCCGCACCGCGTTACTTCCATGGTGAATGACCAGGGTGTTGGAGGCCAGAGCAATATGTTGCCGTCAATAACGAGCTGGGCAAGCGAGACAGTTCACAGCCGTCCAAGCGGCTCAAGTATTGGTTCTCGGCCTAGTGCGTATACGGTTTGTACGAAAGTCTCGCAATGTTTCGGACAAGTTCCGCAGACAGACAGTTCACGATGTGTAAAAAAGAGCAAGGCCAGGCGAGGGCTTCAAGTCATCAATGTCCCGAGAGGACCGAGTTTCGGTGCTTTGTTATCTCGAAAAGGTGGCTCTGGCGGGGGCTGAAACATACCACTACCGTTGTTGGTTCCCCATTCACCTGGGTCGCATTGCGCCGAGAGTGGACAAGGTCTTGGGAGAGCCGGTGGGTTGGATTATCGCAATTCGGTACTTAGAGGCTGGGCTTTGAGTCCGCTATCTGGCCGAGCACAGTTGCCGGGTGGGGTTTGTGAGAGTGTCATCGAATGGGAGGCGGGATTCTCGCCGCGTTGTTGACAGGTTTGGTCCTAGCGTGATGTTTGGCGGAGATCCCGGGGTGAGACCGGATTATCCGGGGCCGTCACCACCATATATTCAATGTACTCAGCTCGTTGGGTCTTCGCGATTGAAGTGTCCTTCTCTCGAGCTTGCGAATTCCAATGCAATGCCAGTTGAGTCAAACCAACAAGACTTCCGGACATTTGAGAATGTCCTCTGCCCGTTCTAGAAACCCCACCGTCCCGGACTCGGCCCCTCGTAAACTCCACATACCGCTGCACAGGACCGGAAGAGCTGACAGAATGAGTACGATACGAAATCCTCTAGTACCGTAGTCACGGTAGGCATTGGCAGTAGCATAGCATCCAGTTCGGTAATGTCGGGGTAAAGATACAGCTTAGTATGGGGTGGTTGTGGGGGAGGTTTGCCCCCAGATTCTGGAGGTTGTAAGATCAGGGGAGGATCGGCCGAGTACAAGAAGAGAGCCCCACCTGATGGGATGACACCTTGATCTGGGCTTGTACGCGGGCGGAGAGTCTATTCGTCTCTACAGCTAATGCAATTTCCTGAAAATCCTTCATCCTTTGAAGCTGTATTTGAACCCTCGTCTGATCGCGAGACTTTCGAGGCTTCTCCTGCAGTTCATCTTATCCCAACATTGTCGAGCCGACTCCAGGTATCCCAACTGCGAACACCATGGGGCGTCTCACAACTGTATTCTCGGCCGTCTTTTTGGCCATAGGAGGTTTCCTCTTTGGCTATGACTCCGGTATCATCACGTCCACGATCGCGCTTGACACGTTCAAGGAGTATTTCAGCGACCCATCAGATACCGTCACTGGCGGCATCGTGTCGGCCTTCCAAGGAGGCGCGATCCTCGGCACCATCATGAACATGATGTTTGCAAACCGGATGGGTCGCCGAAACACCATCTTCTTCGGTTCCGTGGTGTCGTGCATCGGCTCCGCGCTGCAGGCAGGCTCCGTGAACATGACGATGCTCATCATCGGCCGCTTCCTGGGAGGCGCAGCCGTGGGACAGCTCACTTCAACGATTCCGATGTACGCCTCTGAGTTGTCCGAAGCCAGGTACCGTGGTGTTCTCTCCGGACTGCTACAGTGGATGTTGAGTTGGGGTTTCTTTGTCGCCCAGTGGCTGGGATACGGCTGCTCCTTCAACCATACCGCCTTCTCTTGTCAGTGCCTGGTCAGATCCCAACACGATTAGGAAATCCTGCTTACATTTTGACAGGGAGATTCCCCCTTGCCTTCCAATGCGTCCCTGGTATCATTCTCGTTTCCGGTATATACTTCTTGCAAGAATCACCTCGATGGCTCATGGAGAGAGATCGCCATGAAGAAGCCCGTGCATCCCTAAACAAACTCCGAAGCGGCCTCGACGAAGAGACAATTGACCTTGAGTTCCGCGAGATCCGCGACGTCATTCTTGCTGATAGAGCTGTCGGCGATGTCTCGTGGAAGTCCATCATCACCAAGGCGTCCTGGCGCAAGCGTCTTCTCTTGGGCTGTGGAATTCAAGCTTTTGGTCCCCTCAGGTATGGAAATCCCTTTGAGGATCTCACATCTGTAGGTAAATGTATGCTGATACGGATATTAGTGGAATCAACGTCATCAACTACTACGGCCCCCGCATCTACGAGATCCTCGGCATCAAAACTCAAGAATCCCTGATGATCATCGGCATCAGCGGTGCACTTTCAATCGTGTACTGCACCATCGGCCTGTGGCTCCTCGACCGCGTCGGCAGAGTCAAGCCGCTGATCGTCTCCGCCGCCGGTCTTGGCGCATCCCTGCTAGTCAACGCAGTCCAAGCCCAATACATCAACGAGAACAACACGAACCAGCTCCGCAGCATGGTCGCCATGAACTTCGTCTTCAACATGTTCTACACCCCGCTCGGCATCATCAGCTGGGTCTACCCGGCCGAGATCTTCCCCGTCGAGGTGAGAGCCCTCGGAAACGCCATCACGACCTTCACCAACTGGACCGTCAACCTCGTCTTTGCCCAGTTCTCGCCGCAGGCCCTGACCTCCATCGGCTTCAGGTACTTCTACGTGTTCTTCGTCTTCAACCTGATTGCCATGCTGTGCTACATCTTCTTCTTCCCCGAGACGAAGGGTAGGACCTTGGAGCAGATGGACGAGCTGTTTGGTGACCAGCTTGTGCCCCACGCCATGCAAGATTCGGAGGGCGCTGCTGCGGCTGTCTCCAAGGATGAGAAGTTGGTGGAGCAGCTTGATCGTGTTTGAGCTGCATCTTGGCATGTTCAATACGGAATGATGCAACGAATTCTGTGTAATTGTGACTAGTCTGAGAAACAACACGATTTCAATAATAATAACTCCGTCATTGCGCCGATCGCGGCGTATCCCAGTACTGCATGTCCCCAAACGAAATGTCAGAATTCTTCATCATCATCCCGAGCCTCCATCTTCCGAGGCCCGGCCAGAAGTTCGCCTCCTTCGCATCCTCTTCCTGTCTCATGTCAAACCATCCAACTTCCGTCTTTGAGCTTGAAATCGTTGGAAAGAACTTGCACCATCGGTCGGTACCGACGAGCTCCCCTTGGCTGCCGTTGCCCTCTGGCAAAGGAGGCTGTACGAGGGTCAAGTCAACTCCGAGGAACTTGACCAGCGACGTCGTCAACGGAAAGCTCGGTAAGTAGTTGACCGGCTTGTAAACAGTACGGAAGAAAGGCTTCTTGTCAGCCACTACCTCCGCCACGTCGCCTGTCGTATCGTGTGGGAAGACCTTGATTTCTGTACCACCACCAGCTAGTTCATTGAACTCAAAACGAGCAAGATGCTTTGGGATGCTCCAATCTATACCGGCTTAGTATCCACATCCTGTCAGCCAGCAAAATAATCGCCAGATCTCACCTTTGCGACCATTCCAGCATGTCGTCTTCTGTGACACATAGATGCGAGTGATTCGCATATTCCGCTTCTCCGTCCGTTTGCCATTCTCCTCGACCGGATAAGAGTATACTCCAGTTGACAAGATGAACTCATCGTAAGGCCCCACGGGGCTGGACGCGTACCGGTGGATCTGGATGGTGCCGATCCCTCCCTGTGGTGATCCCGAGTCCGAAGCGCGCGCGAAAGAGGACTGAGCCTCAAGTGGGGAAAACGCAATGTCTGTTGGAAGCTTCTTTGCCTGTGCCGACGGAATCCAGAACATGAAGAAGTAGGACGTCCCTTTCAAGTCCCAAGGGGGAGGAACGTGTTTGATAGGCTCGTTCATCTAATCCGTGGTAGGGGAAGTGCCCGAAGTAGATCACACGGTCGCCTTTCCGATACTTTCTCCTAGCAAATTGATCGAAAGCCACCGGAATCAGTACGAACTTTGAAAAGATGGGGATACTGAGGTTGCGAAGAAGGTAGAGGCACAAGAGAAGGACGCCAGGCTGTAAACTGAGCATTAAATACGGGCGGTTTCGCTCAAGTTCGACGGAGAGACACATCTCAGCCATGGCGTTCTTTAAAATGTGGCGTCCAGTGACGTTGAAGAAATGAAAGACATTGGCTTGGCCCAGTAGGCTGTAGGCTAACACACTCACCTTGTGATGTTTTTGGCAGCTGGGCGTGCAGACTCCTCGGTGGGGCTGACCACCACAACAATCACCGCTCTGCGTGATCCACCGAATTTCTTCAAGATTCTCAATTTCATAAGCTTGCATTGGGCCCGAGTTTGGTCAGCTTAAAACTTCCCATTCCACCTGTTCCGGTTGGCTCGATTAATCCATTGCTAGGAAGTCGACGCAGTGGTCACCAGAGGCAGGCTAGGTCCATTGAACGCATGACATTATCATATACTTGGCTGCTGTGAACATGAAAACTAACCTTCGGTAGTCCCCAGAAGTTACACGTAATCATGCTAGGAACGAATTTCCCCCAGGCGAAAACTACTTCAAGGTGTAACTATAGACACTTTTACCACATCCTCTAGCTTCAGCTTCCCGAATGCAGGCCCAAGATAGAGACAGAAGGCAACATTGGATATGGCTCTCAGGAACAGTGATTTTGATATGAAGACAGATCCTTTCATCCAAGCATCCTCATCGCCCGATTCATCGGATGAAGAGTCCGGAAGTCGAAGCAGACCGTGGCTCATGTACGTAGCGGCTTCCTTGGTAGCCTTTGACTTGGCTGAGCTAGGATTCAGGTTCAACTCCAGAGTGTCATCGTCCACTTCCATCACCGTTCGTTGCCGTATCCATTTCGCAACGTCGTTGGCATTGCATACCGGTTGCTCCTCGTCGCCATTGGGGTTCCCAGTGCCTCCTGATTCCCCCTCGTTTTGTTTATCCGGAATGTAGTTCCGTAGTATGTGTTTCTCGAATTGTGAAGCCGAACGATTGTTGAATGAAACCAGAGCCACCTGATCAATTTCACCGATCCCCGGTCCGAGATACCATCGGAGATTAAAGAGTATTTCCTCCCGAGTACGAAATTGTAATACGTGTCCGAATGTTTGCTGGATTGCCGCCTGAGATGTATCCTTAGCTTCAAGAAGGGCGTCGTATCCAGCTCTCAAAGCTGTAAGCGCAACCTGGAGGCTAAAGGGGCTGTCGAGGGCCTTTCGTTGGGAAAATTCATGGCTTGAGATATTCGCCATCGGCGGCAATAGCATCATCCAGCCGTTACCGAATATGTTCGCTTCGACTTCTGAATGAGCTTCCTGTTCGTGAGAATGGTTCAAGCGATGGTTCTCAATAAAGTGCGCATGGTTCACATGGGAGCCACCTTCTGCAACGGTTGGTGCCTCTGTGTACTTCTTCCCCTGCCACTTAGTTGATGCATCAGCCTCGAGGCCTCTCGGATCCTGCTGCGTCGTTTCGTCGTTCAAGTCGCCCGACGGCAATTCTTTCTGTGGAGCGCTGATAAAGTCTTCCGATGCATCTCGTCGCGGTATATCAGGCGCTGGCACTCCACCATTGCTGAGGATAGTGCGAATGCTCTGCATTGATTGCCGCAATTTATCAATCAAATCGGTGTCCCTTCGAGCCCATGATGACTCTACCACACTTTCGGCGAAGCTAGAGAACGTTGACACGATCTGGTCGATCGTTCGCTCGAGCTGCTCAACCTCCTTTTGTCTTTCCTTCTCTGTAGCCTTTTGTCGCAGGCGAAAGGTATTCTGAGCAATGCGGTTTCTTTCACGGCGACTCTATTCAGGTTAGCTATGGGACACTTTCTAGCAGGTGGAGGCCAATGCAGCAAACTTACATTCAGCTGCATGCTCTTCGATGGCTCTTTCCGTGGGCGGCCCCGCCTACCTGTTTGAAGCTGGTGTGCAGAGATAGCTTTCTTTTCGCTCTCCATCTCACTTGTTGAGCACATTGAATTGCAAAGGTCGCATTGAAATACAAAGGTAGTATGTCAGATTGTGTTCAGTATGTTCCTTGGACAGGCGATTCGGGACCCGGAGTTTAGCATTCAACGTATCAACGTATCATGGTTGGTTTATGTAAGACACTTGTACCGTGATTGCTGAAATGACAAGTTTAGGGCGTGAGCTGATGACAAATGCCTCTTGCCAAAGCCGCACAGGACCGTCATATCGAAGTCGATTTTGTGATTAGTAAACAAACTTTTGAAGCCAAACCTGGGGAACGAGCGGTAAAATTATATAATAAGAGCTGAGGCTTACTTGAACGCGAAGATGCGTAGAAATTTGTATTGCTTTCTGGAGTGGGGCTGTTCACAAATCAAGATCCATGGATATCATCTATAGGTGTAGACATCGATGTCTGCTTGGCGCCCCGCTACTCTACACATCTACCATTCTTTCAAGGTAATTCGAACTTTCATTCACTGTGGTGCAATCCCTCTTGTCTTCAACCACTCTATCATGGTCTCTGCAATCTCCTTGGGCTTTTCGGATGGGAGGAAGTGACCGCATTCAAAGACTTCGCTCGTGAAGTCCGAGAAATAAGCGCGCAATTCTGGGTTGTCAAAGATTGCCGGAGGACAAACGGGATCTCTCGAGCCGCCCATATGCAAGAAAGGTACCCGAATGTTGTCTGCATCGGCTGCGAGGCTCTTCTCCACCTCCATATGTACGTTCTCCACTAGGGCGCGGTACCACATCAAGGGCGATGTAAATCCGGCGCCCTGGAAATTATCCCTGGCGGCACTCATAGCTGCGGGGTCATCGGCATACGACTGCAGCTTCCTCCGTTTGTCAGCAGAGAGCCAGTCGACAAGACCATCTCGTCGGCCAAAGGTCTCATTCATGGCGTTGTTCTCTCCGTGCCCAGCAGCGTAGAAACTCTCGGGATGGCCGGACAACAGACTCGGTGCGTCGGAACTGGCGAGAAACTTGTAATAGTATTTGACTGGCCATCCCAGTTGTCGTTCAAACTTTTCGGCCTCCATGTCGATGTTGATTGGCGTTCTTGCCACGTGTTCGTAATTGTATGCCCCCACGACGAGAGCATTGACGCGTTCAGGGTGCCACAAGTACATCCGGTGTGCCAGGAAAGCTCCCCAGTCATGCCCAACGGAAACGAAGTTGACGACACCCTCGTGGTCGAGTATCTCTATGATATCGTTCGCCATAGCGCTCGAATTGAAGAATGAGACGTCCCATGGCTTAGACGTGCCAGCATACCCGAGTAAGTCTGGTATCATGAGCCGAAAACCAACGGCAACGAGAAGTGTAACAACTGGCGCCCATACAGAGGCTGAATCGGGGAATCCATGGAAGAGAACGAGAACGGGATCGGCAGTGGATTCATTCAGGTTAGGGGATATGTAGTAATTATACTGCAAAGAGCGCGAGTTGATCAATTGCTTCTGGATGAGAGTGTCCATGTTGACTTGAAGCCCTAATAACGTCGGATAGGTAGTTGAAGTGAGAGGCTGAGATGTTTCACGAGTTTTCACGCCGTCTTTTGTATGAATCTAGCGTGGTGAACATGATTTTCTTCGGGTATCGAGTGAATTGTCAACGTGTCCGCGTGTTTTGTCATTTTCTCGGCACGACCCGATGGTTTCACGCTCCTCATGAATGATTTGTTTTTGGAATAGAATAACTATGCTCCACGCTGATTAGTAAATGATTTAGCAATTATGCCGAATTATATAATTCAGCCATATGTACTCTTTTGCTTACCCAACCACCGGGTCGACCGCCAAGTGATCGAATTGAAATATGGAGCGCGGTAGTTGTCCACATTCAGCCTTTCCGGTGAATTTGAACCGCCTACCACATGAGAGAAGCTAGATGACCAGAAAGCATAAGCTGGCTTGAGACTTGCAGAGATGGCAGAGAACATTGAGCGCAAGAGTGCGACAACGAGGCCTCATGAAAACTACAGTGAACCAGTCAGCAAAGCTGATGGAAAATGGCGCAAAGCTGCTGCTTCGGCCTGCATTATTCTATGCCAATTCATTCAGGTATGAGCATTACCTACTGAGAGCCCTCTCCTAGGCATTAGAGCTGAATTTCAACAGACGATTCCCCTGGGCGCAGGCATCAACGGCGGTCTGAACATGGCTAAGGAGCTCGGCGTGTCACCCGCTTTTGCCATATGGATTATAGCATCTTATCCGTAAGTGTTTATAGGAACGGCCACTCAAACGATTGAAAGCTGACCTTTAGACACAGCCTTACTCAAGGAACGTTTGTCCTTATGGGAGGGCGTGTTGGTGCAGTCTACGGTCACAAGAAGACTGCTGCCGCTGGTGGCATACTTTGGGTAATTTTCCATCTTATATCCGGTTTCATGCGCAGCATCATATCTTTGAGCATCATGCGTGCACTCAGCGGCATTGGGGCTGCGTTCGTCTTTCCAAATGCCGTGGCTCTCCTCACGATAACGAATCCACCTGGTAAGGCTCGCAACATTGCAGTTGGGCTATTCGGCGCCATGGCACCAATTGGTGCTGCCGGTGGGAGTGTATTCCCCGCTTTGTTTGGCCAACTGACCCAATGGTGGTGGCTGTTTTTCTTCTTGTGAGTGTTGATCTTGACGCCCTGCAGTGGAATTCACATCTCTAACCGAGGGATTCAACAGAGCTCTCCTGGGAAGTGTCATCTTTGGCCTGTTTATCATAATTGTACCTGCTGAGCCCACACCGATGGATCCTCTAGGCAAGGTCGACTACATTGGAGCATACCTAGGCGTGTCCGGCCTCATTCTCTTCAACTTCGTGTGGACGTGAGTAGACTCTTTCTCCCCCTACATCTGTGTGGCATTCTCACAATTGGGACTCAGTCAATCCGCTCTTGTGGGCTGGTCCGTCCCATACGTCTATGCGCTTCTCATTGTGTCGATTCTTCACGTAGCTGGCTTTGTGATTTGGGAGGCGAGATTCGCAGCCGAGCCCATCATGCCAATGGATATTTGGGGGTCGCCGTCGTTCAGCATGATGATTGTGTCATCTTTTGTATCCTTCATGGGATTTGGCATGCTCATTTGGTATTTGACTGCATGGCAGGCCGAATTGAGAAATTACACAATGCTTCTTAATGCCGCCACATACGCTCCTTTAGCAGTGGGTGGTGCAGGCGCAGCACTCCTCAGCGCAAAGGTGGTGAGACACTTGGCTGCGCAATATATTCTGGCCATCGGATCCACGGCAACACTCGTGTCTCTTCTCCTCGTGGCAACAATGCCAGTCCAGCAAACCTACTGGGCTCAGGCATTTCCTGCGATTCTTCTCGGGTCCCTAGGGCCTGATTTCGTCTTCACGGCGTCTCAACTCATCGCCAGTGGGACAGTCCGGCGGGATCAACAGGGGCTCGCAGGATCTCTCATTGGGACGATTCTATCGTACGGGTTAGCAACTGGGCTGGGCTTTGCTGGCACGGTGGAGCATTACACAAACAACAATGGCAAAGATTTGGCTCGAGGGTATAGAAATGGCCTCTACCTTGGCATCGGGATGGCCGGTGTTGCCATAGTACTGTCTCTGGCGTTTGTCAGAATACCAAGAGATCGCCGTGAGGGCTGGGGTGAAGAACAGACGGGAGCTGAGGTCACCTTACCCAGGGCCGAACCTTGACCTATACGGCCAACGCATACAACGCAAGTGGAAATCAAGCATCTTCTCCGACTCAAGGATGAATTGTCTTTGCGTGGAACCCCGATCACAGTGCACCAACTCACATTTGCGCCACTCCCTGTATGGTCCACGTTTGACAGTGATATGGGGTATTATAGAACTGAGTAGGATGCGTCCTTTTCTAACATAATCATACAAACACGGTGCTTTAATCAGTGATGAACAGTTCCCTTCCAAGTTCCTGGTGTCACAAGAAGAGAATGCAAGCCTCATACGAGCCTAGATAGAGTCCGCAACCTAATGTTGACGCCAAGAAACTCAGAGTGCCGCCTCTAAACAAGCCAAAAATGCCCTCCTTCCGAAAGATGCCATTTGCAACATCCAGAGGGCCAAGGCGCGGTCGAGGCCGAACGGTATTTGGCAACTTCGCCCCCTGGTCTATCGTCTGGTTTTGATGGTATTGGTGGTCACTGGGCACTGTGTTCCCAGCGGCTAGCCTCATTCGCGTCTTCACAACGTCAACAGGCACGAAGAGCGTGCACGCAAAGCCGCCGGCGAGAGCTCCGCTGAATGTGCTCACGGCTACTTGGCGAGATGCGCTGGCTTCGAGTTGCTGGCGCGGAGCCTCGCCAAGAAACCTTTCTCTCAGCAACTCATATAGACCGAAGCTTAGGCTAGTTGCAGGCAGATGACTTGCCGCCAAAGCTGTATACCCGGCCCATAGTCTCCCTGGATTTCTCGCGAAATGCTTTACAGCGAGAAGCGTTGGGGACTGCCGTGGGTTGACAGGCTTAAGGGTATCACCTCCATGCATCTGCGCATTCTGCTTCAACACCTCGGCGGGGTTGATGATGGCACAGCTCACGAGGTCTGCTACCGCGCTACTAAGTCCATGGAGGATGGGAAGGGGGATGCCGGAAAGATACCCTGCCGCCTTCGCGTCTTGACTAACTGTCTTTAATCTTTCATATATCGTGAAAAACGCCGCTGATGAAGGTATCCCAGTGATGATCGTGGGCCCGAACCCCTGGTAGAGTCCGCGAAAAAATGTCCGATTAAATGAGCCATTGAGTGTCTTGTACTGCGTCTTGTAGACTGGGGATTGCATGCGCGTAATAAGAGTGTCCAGTGGATGCAATAAGACGTCGACGCTTATTGCCGCGCATGCCGCTGCCTTGGCTAGAGTTAGCCCGCTATTCGTGAGGTAGCACTATTGGATAAGGATGTTGTGTAGAGCTACCTGCGAAACTTTCAGGTCATGACTAGACGACATACCGACCTCGTGAAAAGTGGCAACGCGATTAGGACAAGTTGAACGACTTGATGATTGAGTTATATGTGCGGCAATTGAGAGGGCTATGCCTGAGGTGTACAACAACAGTGCCCGAGTGCACCCGAGAACTCTTTTAGTTCAGCGTTGTCGGCCCCCGAGAGTTCCGCCATCCGCATCCAGCTTACAAAACCGTTAAATCTCTTGAACACGCTCATATTTCTTTCTACAGTAAGTAGCCGACTGAAATCGCAAAATGCGACGACAGCCGAAATAAGTATATACAACGGAAATAAGTAGATACAGTCGAAAGGGGTAGATACAATGGAGATAAGTAGATACAGTGGAAATAAGTAGATACAATCGAAATAAATGTCTGAAACCAGTGCAGAAAAACTGCGCTTCATATGTATGGAGAGGTCTCAGATGCACGTCAGCCCATCATCTGCCCTGTCGTCTCTGCGCAATTCCTGAATTGGCTGAGCGAATAGTATACATCTTAGTACACGACCGGCCAGCCGCTGCTGTAGCGGATGAGGTTGAGGCCGAGCTGCGCAGTGCCGGCATCATTGTAGTAGTGGTAGACCAGGACGTCGGCGTCGTTGTCGGTGAACACGGCGTTGTGGCCAGGTCCGTGGACGGAGCCGTGGCTGGACATGACCCGAGTGCCTCCGCCCTGCATCATCTGCTTGCCGTCCTTATCAACGTAGGGGCCTGTGACACTAGTAGAGCGGCCGACCATGATGCGGTAGGTAGAGTCAGCACCCTTGCAGCAGCGGTCGAAAGAGACCCAAAGGTAGTAGTAGTTGCCGCTGCGGGTGATAAAGGGCGCTTCGATGGCATTCTCAGAGTTGTCGGGGCGGGTAGCGATCGAAATGATGTTGCTGTTCTTGAGCTTGCCGGTACTGCTGGACAGCTCCACCATCTTAAGGCCGCCGAAGAATGAGCCAAAGGACATCCACCACCTGCCCTCGGCATCGATGATCAGGTTGGGGTCGATAGCATTGTATCCGCTGGTCGCCGTAGACTCGATAACCAGACCTTGGTTGGTCCAAGAGCCGGATGCACCAGTGGTACTCGTAGCGAGGAAGATGGCTGACTTGCTGGTTCCGAAGCTCGAGGCGGAATAGTAAAGGAAGTATTTGCCGTCGTGGTACGACAGATCAGGCGCCCAGAGGTTCTTCTCGCCGTTGGTGTATTTGGTTGTCCACGACGCACCGTTGGGGAATGCAGCACCGGCGTCCTTCCAGTTGGTCCGGTCGGTGGACGTCTTCAGTCCCACGCCGTCGGCCGTGAATGCGGCCAGATATGTGCCACTCGGAGTTTTGGTTATTGTCGGGTCGTGGATGAAAGTATCACCGGAGACGGGGCCAGGGGCGACGTTCTGTCTTGGCTCCAAGGTCAAGGCCGAGGTGGCGACTGCCAGCAGGCCGACAACGGCGAGTCGGGGTGAGAAGAACATTGGAAAGTTCTTCCGGTTGTTGATTAGATGTGTGCTAAAGTTCCTTGTGCAGGGGTAGGAGAAATCGCAGTGCAGAGCAAGAATCAATGGAAGATATCGCAGGTCGGCAATGACCCCTTTATACAACCGTTTCAGTCTGTCTTTTCCCTCCCTTCCTCGCGAGGCGACAATTGCTTCTGGCCAACAGCTGGCTCCTTTCGAGGGGCCTCGGGACGGGACATGCCTTGGAACAATAAAGTCAACAATTGAACTTACCTGCAATTACGGACTGAGGGCCCTTGTTTCATCCAACGCAAGATTGGCTCACAGGCGGATACCATGCAGGTCTAAGTCGGAAACGCTCCGAATGGGCCAAGAACAGAGTTGACCTCGCGAGGCTCCCAGACCTCGAAAACAACTGGTGGAAAACTTTAAGGGGGTGATCGGTGATAGGTGCGGTAGCAACAGCATGCCTGCTCGCCGAGACACCCTGCAGGAAGAGCAGGGTATCATTAGCACGCGACCTAACCTAAGCCTTCGTGATTTCCGCTCCGGACTTAACACTCCATGCTGGCAAGGATAACCCGCTGGCTGTCCAGCCGGGCGGTATTACACAAAAAAAGGAAAACAGATTAAGTCAAAGTCACATCGGACGAGGGCGGGAGGTAATCTGCAAGCGAGTGCCGCTTCGGTCGTGCAGACAATCAAAACTACACTCAGGAGGCGGCGAGGTGCTGTCTTCAGCTGATAAGATAGCACCTCGGGAACACATTCCCCAATACATCGAACAAGCGAGGTTTCTTGGGAATTTATGCTCAAGTATCCATGGATGCGCCCTGTTGTCCCATCGAGTGCGGCATGGCGTCAGTACACCCGCTCCCCAGTTTTCTCCAAAACAACTCTTTTTAAGTGTTTTCGTTCGCGGGATCAACGGCCATAACTCGGATTAACGCCCGGTTGGCTAGAATTTCGCACGCGTTTGTACTGACGCCATGCCATACTCGACGGGATAAGCGAGGAGACACCAGCAAGCTTGGAGGAGTCTGAGGAAGCGCAAAAGAGCTATTCGACTCCAGCTCATGCGAATGTGCGTCAACCTCGGAACACTAGGTAAATCCCATTGCAACGATTCTGAAGGTAAAGTTGTCTCTTCTAGAGTGCCCAGATCTGGGCCTTAATATAGATGGGGCACCCACGTGGCCAGGATCTTAACAACCGTGCAGGAAGAAGACCGAGCCATCAGTATAGCCCCACTAAATAGGAAGAAGGTTACATGCAAGTAGCCAGGGGGTATCCGTATTCGGCCACCTCCGCGGCGGCCCCCTGTCCAGGACCGGTCGGTTCGGGGCATTCAGGGGTCGGGGGGCTGATAATTGTCTGCCCATCCCTTTGACCCCGAGAGCCACCGATGAACTTCCCTGAGTATCAGTACCGAGGTGCCTCAGAACGCATGGAAGTGATCAGGACAAATCTTCAACGCAACGGTACTTAATATCACGATGGATATGACTTTGATTGGATCGAGATAGCTAGTACCGAGTTTCCAACACGCTAAATCTGCCGGCAGACGCGGAAAAAGGCCAGGCGCGGTTCGCAAGCGTAGTCTTCACCGCTATATTGCGGGTCAATGGCATCGAGTGACCGGAATAAAGTCGTGCAAATGAGATCGCGCTGCCGGGGCAGACTCAAAAGGGGCAGCCGGAGAATCAAGACATGGCGTGGTGGGTTTGTTGCCCTCGTAAATGTCTGGGACGGTGGGACCGGGTAGTTGGTGGATATGTACATACCTGAGAAAGATTCAGTTTGTCATTGGTATTTGGCCCTGCAGCCTTATGAGTGTTACCAAGATGCTGATAGACTATTATGCCACGCAGTTATACATAAGGTTGTGATCGGCATCGAGGCAACGTATATCGTCCAGTCCCCGGAAAGTCGGTAGAGTTCACATCTTTGCTTTCTAGGCGAATCATGCCTTGTAGATTGGTTCCATTCTCTATGTTCAAGATAAATGATAAATTTTACCAATGACTACCTAGAACTCTGCTAATGCAACACACATAAATAAGATACATGAATGGGTACAGAAACCACGCGCCCATGAACACAAGTAAACCAGACGTCACATGGTAGCTTCCGATCCGATCTCATGGCCCCTATGAGCAAGTTCCGAATGACCTTTGACTGTCCAAGGATTAATACTAGTTCTCAAATATTTCAAATCATGGGAGACAACTTACCATCCAGATCCGCAATGAGCAGTCGTCTTACCGCAGTAATTCGAAGCACTACAGCAATCGCCGAAGGTTGAGCCCTTACAAGTCTTACCGTTAGTCGAGCAGGCTCCATCAGTCGAGATGGCCCCTGAACCACTACTGCACGTCCCAAATGCAGACTGGCAGCCCGCACCGCAGTGGTCAGTCGACTTGCCACAATAGCCGCTAGAAGAACAGCAATCTCCGTAAGTTGATCCCTTACAAATCCTTCCATTCTTGCCACAAGCTCCATCAGTAGATACTGCGCCCGAGCCAGTGTTGCATGTGCCGAACGAGCCTTGGCAGCCTGTTCCACAGTGATCACTGGTGCCTCCACAGTACCCAGATGAGCTGCAACAATCACCGAAAGCTGATCCCTTGCAGGTCTTGCCGTTCTTCCCGCAAGACCCATCCGTGGAAATGCTTCCGGAACCACTGTTGCACGTACCAAACGAGGCCTGGCAACCTGAGCCACAGTGATCGCTCGTACCGCCACAATAGCCCGAGGAACTGCAACAGTCGCCGAATGTTGACCCTTTGCATGTTTTTCCATTCTTACCACAAGAACCGTCCGTGGAAATGCTGCCAGAGCCAGCATTGCAAGTGCCGAACGTAGTTTGACAGCCTGTTCCACAATGATCGCTGGAGCTGCCACAGAAGCCTGAAGATGAGCAGCAGTCACCAAACCCGGAACCCTTGCATATCTTGCCATTCTTGCCACAAGTACCGTCTGTGGAGATGGTACCAGCAGAGGCATCGCAGGTTCCAAAGTCCAGTTGACAGCCAACAGAGCAGTGGCTGGTGGATGAGCCACAGAATCCCGAGGAACTGCAACAGTCCCCAAAGCCAGACCCTTTACATGTCTTGCCATTCTTTCCACAGGTGCCGTCCGTTGAGACGTTACTCGAGGAGGCATCGCAAGTTCCAAAGGTTGACTGACAGCCCGGGCCGCAATGGGTTTTCGTGCCTCCGCAGAATCCGCTAGGTGAGCAGCACTCGCCAAACGAAGACCCTTTACAGGTCTTCCCATTGTTGCCACAAGATCCGTCGGTTGATACGTTGTCGTTGCCAGCAGTGCATGTACCGAATCCGCTCTGGCACCCACTGCCGCAATGTCCCGATTCAGAGCCGCAAAAGCCCGAGCTGGAACAGCAGGTTCCAAAAGTTGAATTCTTGCAGGTCTTGCCATTGCTTCCGCACTTCCCATCAGTTGATACGTCACTGGGGGGCGTTGAGCCGTCGCTGGTGGTGCAGTTGCCGAAGCCGGTCTGGCAGCCAGCACTGCAATGGGCTTGCTCGCTACCACACCAGCCGCCTTCACTGCAGCAGGAGCCAAAGGCAGATCCTAGACAAGTCTTGCCGTTGGAGCCGCATCTCCCGTCGGTACTGATGTTATCCTCAATGACGGTGCAGTTACCAAACTTGTTCTGACAACCAGCTCCGCAGTGACTGGAGCTGTCACCGCACCAGTTGCCGCTGCTGCAGCAAGAACCGAAAGTGGAGCCGGCACAAGTAAACTGATTCGTTCCACTGCATGAGCCGTCCGGAGATGCACTGCCAGGGCCTGGTGCTGGAGTTGTCGGCACAGTCGAAGTCGTTGGTGGAGGAGCAGCGCTGTTGCAATTGCCAAAAAGAGGTTGACTAAAATGAGGGTTCTCACTGTTAGTATAATGCGCAGATATGATGTCAATCCTGAATATTGTGAAAACTGACCAGCCGTCTCCACAGGCCACTTTGGATCGGCCACATATATCGTCAGCGGAACAGCATGCACCCCAAGTGGGAGTGCAAACTCGTCCGCCACTTGACGGGCCGCAAGATCCGTCCTCAGTTTCCACTCCGGTCTGCCACGGAGGCAGAGCATCGGTAGTAGAAGTCGTAGACTGGGCAAATGAAAGAGCTGGCAACAACCAGAGAAGAGCGAACTGCTTCATTGCTAATAGTGAATGAGCGCAATGAACGAGATAGGTGTATCATTGAACACCATAATGACCAGCAGCTGAGGTGAGGGGATATATAGTGTTGTACATCAACACAAATACACATAACAACACTCTCTGTCTGTCACAGTGTGATAGAGCCAGCCGCGGCAGCTCGTGACTTCAGGATTTCAATTGGTGTCCTCGATTCAATAGTTGAGGGGCTCTCCGACGCAGCCCAATAGTAAGAATCGGGTCATACCGAAAATCCTTCAACAACAATAACCTTCCTAATATGGCAAAGTCTTGTCGGACTCTTTTAACTTCTAAATAAAGTGTGTTCTAGGCAGGAACATTCTGCACGTTGTGCCGTAGCGGTGGCCCTACAAGCAAGCATAGTAACCCTGGTTATCCTCGGACTCGAGCCCCGCTTGTGTGGTTGCAGAGGAATCTAGCTAGCCCTGGAGCTGAAAAGCTTTAAGTAACGTCGACTGCCTAATGCAGCAACACACACCTGGAAATCCTGGGACTCGATATTTAGTTCCACTTCCATTCCGAGCGCGCAAATCAGAAGCGTGCCGAAAGCTGTCAGGTAAGGTGCGGCCAACAGTCCACGCGATCGAGAATCGCCTGCACTCAGGGGGGGGGGGCAAAATAGTTGCCCATGCTCATATTGTCTCTGGGCCGCACTACAATGACCAGTCAGAACTTTGGCTTGTTAATGGGTTGCATTTCAGGTCATTCAACCAGTCCCTTTCAGAGCTAGCCTAGGCATCCATTCGAAGGACATTTGCCAAGATCTTCCCGAACATCTAGACTTGGAAGTATTTGACAAGAGTCGAAATTTCTCGTCTACATTCTCAATTTGCCTCCCGTTAGCTCCGGCGAGAGTCGGTCTGATCCTTCTACTCAGGGATCAATACGAGATATGTCTGATGACTTTTCTAAATTTGAAGCTCGTGGACTCTTAGGATTGGGGTCCGCGGCAAAATTCATGACCGAGTTTGATGCCTTGTAAGCCGCGCTCGGGTTGATTCGAAATCCGCAACCCGAGAACCAGTATAAGTACGTTCCACCCGGTGGTAGTGTCACTGCACAGTGACGCGAGCAAGGGCGTCTACCAGGCAAGCTGTCAAACATGCAGTCACGAACCGGCCGGCTGGTAGCCTTGGCTATCGGCTCGTTTGTCTTTGTCTGTATCTTGACTCTCAACTATGGTGCCTCCGCCTATCACCGAACCAACCCATACCCTGACCAGCTTAACAACGCAAAACGCGCATCTGAAGAACGATGTGAGTGGCATGACGAATACCGGCCTTGCGTTATCATTGCTTTGCAGCTAACAACTCGCAGCATGGATCGACACCATCAAGCTCAGTCCCGCTCACCAGAACCCAGTCAAGGCACCTCACGTTGCTACTCCAGAGGACGTGGAGTTTGATTCATTGCTCGAGTCTAGTGCAAACTTGACTTCAAGGCAGCCACATAGCCTTGAGCGCCGTGCCGACGGACCGTTGTATTGCACAGATGGTCCTTGTGTTGACGGAAGGTAACAGTTCTGATGTATTTCTTGATGGCGCGTACTGACTGGGATATGAACAGTTGCTGTGGGCCCAAGAACATCTGTGGGTATGGGCCAGACTTTTGCGGTACAGGCTGCCAGAGTCAATGCAATGCGACCGCAATGTGTGGCGAGTTTAGTGAGAACGCCGAGATGCCATGTGGCATGAAGCTGTGCTGTAGTGCAACCGGATGGTGGTAAGTCCCTCTCGAATGCAAAGTTCCCAAGCTCAGAAGCGATACTGATAGCCATCTAGTGGAAGTAAGTTGAATGGTTCAAGCGCTTGCACCCGTACTAACCGATGTAGCCACCGACGTCTACTGCCACAATGCCGATCCTCTTCACGGAACACTGCCATGCCAGGCTGGTTATGGCTCTTGCGCAATCACCGGCTCCCCATCCTGTGCACAGGGCAGCGGAAGCTCCAAAGGAAGAACCATCGGATACTATCAGTCATGGAATGCTAGGACCCGACTTTGCAACAGGGTCACGCCGAAGCAGCTTGACACGAAAGGCTACACCCATCTGTTCTTTTCGTTCGCTTTCATTGACCCAGCCGCGTTCACCATAGCCACGGCGCACCCTGACGATGTTCCACTGATGAAAGAGTTTACGGACCTCTCCAAAGATGGAAAGCTCCAGACTTGGATCGCCGTCGGAGGCTTTGACATGAGCAATCCGGAAGCCGCAACGCATAAGACTTGGTAAGTCTGAGGTATCTTGCAGCCTGGCCATTTCTAACGTTGTTTAGGAGTGAGATGGTGGCATCCAAAGAGAACAGAGCTGCTTTCATTGCTTCTGTGAAGACCTACATGGACACACATGGGTTCCAGGGAGTCGACCTTGACTGGGAGTACCCTGGCGCACCTGAACGAGGCGGCAACAAGCTTGCCGATACCAGGAATCTCGCCCTTCTGGTCAAAGAGATGCGAGCTGCGTACGGCACCGCATATGGTATCAGTCTTACGTTAGCTCCTGACTACTGGTATCTAAGGTGAAGATTTAAGATTTAGGTACTTGATTGACGTTCCAAGTTCGCTAACAGTGGCATCCAGGTGGTTTGATGCAAAGGCAATGGAGCCTTACGTCGACTTCTTTGGCTTCATGGCATATGGTATGTCTCTTTTGAAGAAGCTCGAGGTCAATGGGTTACTAACATTGGACAGATCTGCACGGCTCTTGGGACGCCGATGTCCTGGCTCTTGGCAAGAAGGTTCGAGGTCAAGCGGATATACAGGAGATCTCCAAGAATACCGTGCCTCTTTGGTTCGATGGCCTGAACCCCGCAAAGCTCAACTTTGGTCTTGCTATGTATGGCCGTGGCTATACGCTTGCGGACCCTTCCTGTAGTGATCTTCTCTGTCCTTTTTCGGGCCCAAGCAACCCCGCGCCATGCACCAACTTCGAAGGTGTTATGTCCTTGGTCGAGATTGAGCAGCTAATCAAGCGACGCAACATCAAACCAAAGTATCTTGCAGACTCGATGATGAAGCAGATTACCTGGGACGATCAGTGGATTGGATACGATGACGAAGAGACATTTGCAGCAAAGAGGTCCTTTGCTGATGGCCTTTGCTTCGGTGGCACCATGATTTGGTCTATTGATTTCCAAGTTCCTGGCTCAGGAGGGCAAGTATTTCAGAATCTCCCCCATTCAACCAGTCTAACCATTTGCAGGCCAGATGATGATCCAGAAGTTGTTTTCCTAGCTCCCGAAGTGTATTCCGGCACTCCCGCTCAATGCACTGGACCTTGTCAGCTGGTGTTGCCCCCGAGGGCACTACCGTCCACCACCACCATCACAATCCCAGCCTACACGACATCTGTCGTGATCGCGCCAGATCTTACGACGACCCTTACGATTCAGATGCCACCCATCGTAACACAGTCGATGGACTATTATAATGTCAACGTCACCTCTGGTCAAACCGATTCCAGCACAATCGTACCTTTACCCAGCATCAGCATCCCGCCTATTGTCACGACCTTCACTCTTCCAGGAGGTCTGACTCAGATCAGGACTCTTGTGATCCCTCCTTGGCCCTCTGTCACGGAAGGTCCTCCCGCTCAATGGACTTCAAAGGATCCAAGCCAAGGGCAATCAGGTTTCCCCATCATCACTGTCCCGCCAGCAGGACCGCCCACAATAACCGAGCTCCCTTCCACTAGCAAAACACCGTTCACATGGGACACAGATGATGATCCTGAGCCCACAGGTACATGGCCCGAAGTAATTTCGGTCGTGCCGGTCGAGACCGACGTGCCCGACAGCGGTGAAGATGACGATGGAGAAGGCCCCAAGCACAAGAGCACCTGTAAAGTTTGGTTTTTCTGGGTGAGTTCTCGACGTTCCACCTCCTGTTACTCTGGCAAGTCTTCTAACACATCCTTGTGATACAGATATGCGTTAAGTGGGATGATCTCGACATACACATCGGTGGCTTGGAATGGATCATTCCGCCCGGCATCTGGGGACCGTGAGTGCAGCGCTATCTCGAAACCAAACGCCCATCGTCTTCTAACCTGTCATTTGCAGAGGCCCCCCGCCTCCGTTGAGGTTCCCACCCAACATCAACA
The DNA here is from genome assembly GCA_025328625.1 of Colletotrichum sp. SAR11_240. NCBI lineage: Eukaryota > Fungi > Ascomycota > Sordariomycetes > Glomerellales > Glomerellaceae > Colletotrichum > Colletotrichum sp. SAR11_240. The sequence continues at coordinate 159,260 of JAKMXA010000039.1, read as the reverse complement.
TCATCGGCCCGCTTCCCCCTTGGCCTAAGATCACGTAAGACCCCCCAGTCCCGCTGCAATTGACCAAATAATTGCTGATTATGATTTGGAATAGTGTCCATCCCGGTGGGAGTATCGAGGTTCCTCCAAAGCCCGCCTCTTGCACGCCCGCGGAAGCTTCGCTCTGCATTACAACCAGCTCCTTCGCTACCTCAGTGTCCGCGGGCACAACGAAGACTACAGCTACACAGGTCAAATCTCGATGTGCTACGATCACGGGCTGCAATCTCCAAGACGTTGAAGCTACGAAGACAGCGAATGCCTGCAAGCTTACGCGCAGAGCTATGCAGCTTCCGGATCTTCCAGAAGCGACCCACGCACCGGAGAAGCGACTCCTTGTGAAGCGTTCCGAGCCGAGTTGGTGCAACGAGCAAGACGGCAGTGATGGTATCCTTCTTTTGAGCATACCTTTTTCGGCCACAGCTCGAGCAATTGTCGAAGGTGTCCTCGAGCGACGCGATACAGCTCTCAAGAAAAGAGACATGAAGAATGGCTTTGAGATGATTCAAGCGAAACATATGGGCTTCACCGCTTTCATTCATGTTACTAACCTTGGCCCTCTTGCCTTTGACTACTTCAATTCTGACGAAATTGACGAGGTACGTCGGCGTAACCACGTCGCACTAACGGTCGCAATACACTCACTAACTTCCATCCCCAGGTTGGTCGTGCTTATAGAATGCCATCTACGACCTCGTCAACGGGCAAGCGAGACGGGTTTGAAGGCTTGGAAGATGGAAGCTTTGCAGCAATCCAAGAGCCAAGACCTTCGAGTCACAACATCACACTAGCACCTCTCCAGCTCGCGCCGAGTACCTCCAAAACAAAGAGGTTCGAAGGCAACGACCATTACTGGCATCTGTCACAGATTTCCTGGCCGCCCAACAAGTATTGGTTCCAAAAGAATGGCGAACACGATCCGAACGATGGCAAATATACGTACCAATTCAGCTCACCCGAAGGTGAGGGTCAGACGATCTACGTCGTCGAAGGCGGCTGGAGGGGACATGTTGCAGCAGTAAGTATTTAAGACTGGACATCGGATGGACAGAGTCTCCAGACTTGGGTTCTTTCAGCCCTCCGCCGCCTCCTATTATGCTAATTCTTCAAATGCAGGACTTCGACAAGCAAGCAAAAGCTCTCACCGGGGGCAGCTGGCGCCCGGCGCGTCAGCCCAGCACGTTCGAGACCGAGCATGGACATCTGGTGGCAAACTATGCCGTTGGCTCCAAAGTTGGTATTGCAAGAAATGCTGAACTCGTGTTTGTGCCACGCGGACCTCCTGGATTACGCGCAGAGGGCTTCTTGGAAGCACTTACGCTTATCTGTAATGACTTCACGGATGAAGACACAGAAGAAGACAAGCGAAACCCGAAACCTAGGAACTCAGGTGTGGTGAATGTGTCCGGTGGTTTTGCGAAGACTAGGAACGACCCTCTCACACAGCTTATTTGTAAGTGGCGAAAGATGTTTTGTCAGAAGCTGCCCCCGCTCTGGTCGAGTTGCCGTAAACAAGACATCAGCTAACTCCTTGGCAGATATGCTGATGAAGAGAATGGAACAAAGCTACGGAATCACCTTCGTCGTTGCAGCTGGAAACCAAGGTGAAGATGATCCTACAACTGTCCCGGGAATCCTAGTCCGAGAGCTCGACGGGGCCTTTCTTGTTGGCTACCTCAATCAGGCAGGCTGGTGGGTTAACAGCAATGCGGGCGACACATGGGCCCCGGGCGAAGAGCTACTTGTTCCTCCAAACGAGGTATTTGTGTCACCGCAATTCTCAGCAGGCACGGCTACTGGATCATCATTTGGTAAGTCACAGGCATTCTCATTGTCAAGGCTTACGACCACTTACTTACATTATGCTCATTTGAAAAGCCGCTCCGCTAGTTGCAGGTCTTGTTGCCTACGTGAGAGGAATGCACTACGGATTCGGGGAGGATCCCGCATCCATCAAATCCATCATGCAACAAGTGTCACGACCTCTCCCTCTCACGGAGAATGAAGCAGATTTTGAACAGAAAGAGAAAATGGTCTGGAACCTTGCCGATCCATTCGAACAATGTGGAAGCTCTCAAAAGAGAGGGCTGGACAGCCGACAGGCAGCCTGCCCGATTCCCAACTTGCCTGGGGGTGGAAACAACCCTGCGCCCCAAGGTCCTCGCGTCACGTACAAGCCGGGTCCGCCGGCGCCTCTCTGCACAGCAAACTGCGGCCATCTCTGCTCTGGATATTACTGCAGCCCAAACCCAACTGGAACGCCACCGGATTTTGCTCCACCGTGGGAAACCTCGCGCCCGACCAACACCAGGCCAGCTGAGAGTGGAGGATTTGGAGGTGGGTTGACCAACTTGCCAACATTGACACCGGCACCGACAGCAGCGCCCCCTGGGCAAGTATGTCTCTCGTCAACAACTGCCACGCTGTGCAACGGAGGACCGCGGGGCGGCGTCTGCGTGACTTCGACGTCCTGCGCCAGCTTTGGTACGACTACGTCTAGCATATTCCATCTACCCGACCTCCCAACACTCGGCCCAGCCCCGAGCCCGTCGGGTGGTACGTGTATCAAGAGCGAGACTTGGACCATCACCGGTGGTCCCCACGGTGAAGCCACCGTCACAACTGCTGGGTGTGCGACGTGGCAGGTTCCAGGTCCAACGCCTGCCCCAGCGCCGCCAGCTCCCGCACCGAAACCACGTTGCATGGCCGCTCACGTTTACATGAGCAACTGCGCGTTCCAGCCGGACAGTGTCAACGTCCAGATTTGGGAGAACGGCGTGGAAGTCTGCCGGACGGGCGGCGGGAAACACTGGGCAAGCGACCAGACCGTCTTCGAGCTCGAGTGCGACAACGGCGCCAAGGCCGTTGTGAAGAACAACGCGAGATCCTTTGAGTATACTGCAGCAGACGGCTGGAAGCCCGAAATATTCAGCGTCGACTACAGCTACGAGTCCACAGTATGCTATCAACTTGACAATAAGACAATCAAGGGCTCGGACATGGAGAGTACTTGGGGCGGTGGTAACTGCGGCCTGTGCAAGGCGCCCTCGATGTGTGGGCTTTACACCTGCAAGAAAAACGACGTCAGCTGTAGTTCCTAATTTTCCGTAGCCCAAATAACACCTTCCACTCTTTTATCATCCAGATGACATCGCTACGGCTCATCCACTGACTTAGGAACATGTATGGGGAGTTTGCCAGGAACCCAGATATAGATGCTACCGCTGGTAAAACAATGGTGATGTCATCATCCACTTTGAAAGCATTGAAACATAGGTAACCATTTGGCTTCTTAGTTTGGAGCCCAAGTCCATGGTAACGGCCCTGCGGTGTCTACGCTTTCAAGCTGGATGTAGCGCTACTGTGTGCGATGTAACTTGTGGTCTTGATTGTCAACCTGTGCCGGCTTAACAAACAACCGTCAGACGCGACCCTTGTTGACACCCTTCCCATCATCCAATGGTCCGCAGACAAAGCGACATGGCTGTGTGAATAAAATTTGTTGGCGAGCTCGGCATACCCCACCTTCTGCTGGGCAACACGTCTCTGACCAAATCATGGGATCTCCAATCAAAGAGCAACTTGGCTTTCATTGGCGTGATAACCCGATTGGCTTCTTGGCATCGGGAAAGAACTCTTCCAATTCAAAACCCCTCTTCAAATCCCTGGGTCATCGTGCATATGTCGAATTTGGGGAGAATATTCACCCTTCGCTCGCTCCAAAAGCTGGGGAAGAGAGGTGTGGATGTCTGGGGTAAGATCTGGGGTAGCACGTCAAAACAGAGTGGATAAACCCACTTCATGTTCATATTAAGCCCACATGGAAACAGCCTTCTTCGATCATAGGCGGATTTCTGAGACAAGCTCGTCCTTTCTTCGGTCTGATAGCTCGCTTGTATTGCACGCGATTGAAGCCAACGACAATGGTGAACATATTCAAGCGACCCAAGGATGACTCTGCAAACCCCGCGCCTGCGGAGGTCTACAACTGGAGGATCTATGGCCTGGCGGCTTCCGCGGCCATGGGGTCCGCGATGTTTGGATACGACTCTGCGTTCATAGGAGGTACTATGTCGCTTCCATCCTTTCAGAGTCGATTCGGTCTCGACTCATCGACAGGCACCGACCTTGCTGCGCTCAAAGCCAACATCGTCAGCACATTTCAGGGTGGATGCTTCTTTGGTGTCTTGTTGTGCTACTACTTGGTTGAGCGGCTGGGCCGTCGCTGGGTTCTGATCGGTTGCGGCGCACTCTTCGACCTTGGAGCGATCTTACAGCTCGTTGCCAGCGGTAATCTAGCCCTGATTTACGCCGGCCGAGTTCTGACAGGTTGGTCGCGATGCGATTCCAAGTTCCTGCAGTAGCTGACGCATCGAAACTAATTACAGGTCTTGCCGTTGGTTCTTCGTCAATGATCATCCCGGTTTATATCTCCGAGTCTGGCCCCCCTGCGATTCGCGGGCGCCTTATCGGAGTATTCGAAATCTTCTTGCAATTCTCTCAGATTATCGGCTTCTGGGTGAATTACGGAGTCAACATACATATTTCAGGAAGCTCTGACACCCAGTGGCATGTGCCATTCGCGCTACAGATTATCCCTGGCAGCCTTCTGTCTATCTGCATGTTCCTTCAGCCCGAGTCTCCTCGCTGGCTTCTCAACGCTGGTCGCACTGATCAAGCGCGAAGGGTTCTTCAACGCCTGAGAAAACTGCTTGCCGACCATCCATATCTGAATTGGGAGATCAACACGGTTCTACAACAGATCGAGGAGGAGACTGCAATGGGTGCGAACAGGGGCCTGTTGGAGAAGCTACGGGAGATCAAGCTCCCCACAAACAGACGCCGTCTTCTCTTGGGCGTCGCCCTAATGTTCATCCAAAATATGTAAGTCGTAATGATCGTATCAGTGAGTTGATATTGTGTCAGGGCACTAACTTCAGTCATCCTAGGTCTGGTATCAACGCTCTCAACTATTATTCACCCTCGATCTTCCAATCCATCGGCTTTACTGGTACTAGCGTAGGTCTTCTGGCTACCGGCATTTTCGGCATTGTCAAAGCATTTGCTACGATGCTTTACATGATATGGGGCGTCGACGCCCTCGGCCGCCGGCAATCCCTTATGATCGGTTCAACCGGGGCCGCGATTGCCCTGTTCTATCTCGGAGCATACGCGAAGCTGTCTGGATCTTTCGAGGCCGGTCAGTTGTCTGCAGGCGATAGGACACCTGGTGCCTATGTCGCTATCGTAATGATCTACATATTCGCCGTATTCTACGCCATCTCATGGAACGGCATTCCTTGGATCTTCTGGTATATCCTCTCCGACCCTCTCAAGTCCGCGCGCTGCTGACCTTGCCCCATAGCGCTGAGATTTTCCCCATGGGTATCCGCTCAATCTGCCTGGTCTTCACGACTTGTGCTCAGTGGCTCGGCCAGTTCACGATTGTATACTCGACGCCTTACATGATGACGGACATCACGTATGGCACGTTTCTGCTGTTCGCTTGTTCTGTCGTGTTTGGATTTGTCTTCACCTTCCTCCTCATTCCAGAGACTAAGGGTATCTCTCTTGAAGACATGGACGTACTATTTACCCGCAAGGGCATGCCTCGCACTTGGCGTCGGCAGACTGAGGAGATTATCAACCAGCGTCGGGCTGATGGCCATGCTGATGCTTTGGGACGTGACGAGAAGGAGATTGCAGCGTCGCACCATGAAGCTTAGGGTGTTATATGATTCATAGGCTGCAGAACAATCCCAGCGGGAGCCTTGCTAGCTCCTCGGGCAGCTGAGCCAGCATGCCTGGATATGTTTGGCAAATGAAAGGCACAGCATCTTGCGCTCTCAGTTTAATATTTGTCTTGGATCAATCACAGAAATTCAGCGCCTGACCGTGACTGAAAACTTTCACTGCAATTGTGAGAACCACGTATTCATCCCCCGTTTGTATGCTAGTACATGAGTCGACCTATGTTGAGTAGATCTTATTAGCCGACAGTATTAATGGCAGTAGGCTTTTTCAAAACAAGATGTCGGATCTCAATGCGCTGCAGCGATGAGAGACGGCTATTTTCTTTGCCGGCTGCAAGAGACGGGACAGAAGCTATTCCCGGATTGTGGACGGCATTGACATCACCCGATGAGCTGTCTCAGAATTTGAACGGCAGCAGAATCAATAAAACGCGGGGAAACGTCTACTCAAAGATCGCTATTGTCAAAGTACATGATCACCACCTGCGAAGAAGCGCATAAGTATTAGTCTTTTCCACAACCACACTATCATCTTTGCACACATTTTCACCATCGTCATGGCAGACATCATCTTCGATAATCATAACCATGATCCGCGTCGACAAACGTTCATCATACCCCTAACTTATTCAGACATAGCTCTTGGCGCTGCTGATATTCCTCGCATCAGCCATGGTGGTGACATTTGGGAAATGAGAGTCGATCTCCTTAGCCCCTCTCGTGAGCCTCTGGGTGCAACAAACTTGCCGCCACTGAGCTACGTTCAAGCTCAGATAAAACTCCTTCAATCTCTATCTGAAATGCCTATTCTCTTTACTATCCGCACAGCGCCTCAAGGGGGCAAGTTTCCGCCGGACGCCGAGAACGAGGCTCTGGCGTTGATGCTCATGGCTGTGGAAGAGCAGTGCAAATACATTGATGTTGAGATTGAATGGTCTCCTGAGATGATCAACGCTGTTGTTGAGAAGAAAGGAAGTTCGAAGATCATCGCCTCATTCCATGATTGGACTGGTGATATACGATGGACGAGTGACCTCCTACGGGGGAAGTATGCCACAGCGGACGCTTTCGGAGGTAAACACACGTGAACCGTCAGCTCCATACAAAGACTTAGCTGCTAATCCGGACTTCATAGATATCATCAAACTCAGCATCTTGTCCGCAGATGTCTATGACTGCCACGAGCTTGCTCTGTTCGAGAGAAGTCATTCTTCAAAAAGCCCCAAGCCTCTCCTTGCCGTGGGCATGGGTCAGTATGGCCAGCTTTCAAGGATGCTTTCGCCGATATCACTTGTAACACACGAGCTCCTTCCCGCCCCATCTGCTCCCGGTCAACTCACCCTGGCAGAGGTGAACCGTGGGAGACAGCTGATGGGCCTTCTTCCGAGACAATAATTCTGGGCCGCGCGAATCTGGTTGCACCTTTGCCTTTGTCTAGATTACATATCACAAGCCTTTCTCGTCAGAGTAGAGAATGTAATGAATCCTCTTACAAGCTGACAGATCTTCTGCGATCTAATGGTCTAATAATGTTCCGTCGAGAGCCTCGGGCAGCTTATGGCTTAAGCCCGAGTGTCTCAATCAACGCTGCTATGATATCGGACGGGATTCGGAATTACACAGACGTAAGCGCCACTGCCTGTGCGATGGGTACCAGCTGCTGATCGCTCCTACGGCCTCGACCACATTGTATGCCAAATCGGGAATAGCTTCATTTTGGCTGACATCGCGGCCGTTTCCCAAAATGGTCAACAAACTGGTCAGCAGAGATATGGCAAGACTTTGAGGGGAGATAGCGCAGTCTTCATGTCCATTCGTCAATATGAATGCCAATGTTTCCAAGGCATCTTTGGACAACCCTTGAGGTATAAGTAGTCACGCCCATGCCCCTCGTCTTCGAGTCATCGCTACCAACACACAGCTTCCAACAAAATCATTCTGTTCCTCACTTTCTCATAACGTTTTATCAAAAAATCAACACGTTTCAATATGACTGGTTCTAAGGATCTCCCTCCCTCAACATCTTCCTTTGGCAGCGTCTTTTTTCACAATCAATTCTGCGCCAAACCCCAATGGCCAGCTCCGAACACCAGCCTTTCAGGTAAAACGGCCATCATTACCGGCGGCAACACTGGACTTGGGTACGAAGCAGCCATTCAGTTGCTTGGCTTGAAGTTGTCGCACTTAGTCCTTGCCGTCCGCTCCCTCGACAGGGGAGAGGACGCAGCCGCCAAACTCCGCAAGCAGCACCCTGGCGCCACCATCGATGTGTGGCAACTCGACATGAATTCGTACGACTCCATTCAAGCATTCGCCCGTCGAGCCGAAAGCCATCTATCTCGGATGGACATCGTCATTCTCAACGCCGGCATTATGAAGATGTCCTTCTCCAAGAATCCGAGCACCGGGCACGAGGAGACACTGCAGGTCAACTACTTGTCCACGGTGTTGCTCGCCATCCTTCTACTGCCGGTCCTGAAGGCTAAGCGTAAGCCCGACGGCAACCCTGCACACCTGACCATCGTCAACGCTGCATTGACGCTCGCCGCAAGCTTCCCCAACAGGGATGCCAAACCCCTGCTACCGTCCTTTGATGACCCCAAGACATTCAGCTCCGAAACATACAACTCATCCAAGCTTCTGGCTCACATGTTCCTTTGGAAGCTTTCCGATATTGTTTCTGCCGACGACGTCATCGTCAATCTTTCGGATCCAGCTTGGTGCAGGGGCACTGCCTTGGGCCGAGATGCTCCCGGCCTCCTGAGGTGGGGTCTTTGGGCCTTTGGAGCGACGGGCAGAATTCCGAGGGTCGGGGCCTCTTGCTTTGTTGATGCTGTGGTGAACAAGGGCAAAGAATCTCATGGATGCTTTCTGATGAGCTGGAGTATTCATCCGTAAGTTGGCAAAGCCTGGCCTCGTCGGCTGCATAGGTGACTAATGCATTGCAGATTTGCTGCCTTCCTTTATACACAAGAAGGCAAGAATGTCACAGAACGGCTATGGGTTGAAACAATGGATGATTTGGAGTTTGCTGGTGCTCGTGGTATATTGAAAACGATGTAGGACGAGCCCGGCTCATGCAAGTGGTAAATCAAGCCTGGAGCGGTTGGTTGAACTCATGCTCAGCATTCCTTTTGTTCAGTTATCGCAATCCATTGTACCTATCTACTGCTAGACCAATGAGTTACGCTGTTTCCCTTCCTTCGTGTTTCAGTTATTCGTGGTGGATTATTAGAAATGGAACTTCAGATCACATTTCTTGCCAATCGTTCCGCACCCTGTTCGTGTTATCTGTCCATCTTTGCTGTTGCTTGAACGAAAACCTATTTTAGAAACCATCTCTCACAATCTCCGATTAATTCAGGACTTATGACCAGCTTTCTCCAAGCTCTCCGAAACATGCCACACACTGGCAAGTTACTTAGGGGCGGAAACCTGCCGAGCATCTCGTCCTCTATCGCAGTCAATCTCTCCGCCACCAATTCGTTGCCATCATTCGCGTGCTTAAGTCTCCACGACATCCTGTTGACCTTCAGGTATGTCAGGCTTGGCAAAGCGACAGCAATTCTCTGCACGTTTGTCTCCCACGTTGGATTGTCGTCTAGGCGAGCAAAGCCTTCCCAACTGTCCGTCTTGTAGCTGACGATCATCAGTTGCTCAATCGCATGCATTCCGTTAAGATGACGGAGCAACTCGTTCATACTCGGGCTTACGCTTTCAACGAAAACGCGCATACTTTTGATCCATGTGCAGTCTCCCAGCCGATCAGAGGCTTTGAAGCGTCTGTGCTTAGAATCACCTGGCCGGAACCTGCCAGGGACCACCAAGCGTGCTTTCGAAGTGTAGGGGAACAGGGGAAGAGTCAAAATCGGTCCACAAAATTGGTCGTAAGATCGGCTCCACGTCCCTTGTCGTGAAGTTGATCAGCGGGTTTTCATCCCTCTTGCGTGCTCGTTGACTGGAAATAGCTTCGAATAGCTCGACACCACCCTCCCAGTGGTCGACTCCGTCATTGCAAAGGGTAAGTTGGTCTTTGAAGGGTGTCTCTGCGGCGTAGATGAGCCATTCCATAATGTCGTCGTCCATGTCGCCGAACGAGAATCTGCGAAGGCGTGGCATTTTGACGTACGTGAAGAATTTGTAGGGCATCAAAGGAGGTAAAACTCCAATCAAGTTTGCCGAATACATCTGATTGTCGAAAACGCGAAGCTCTTCGAGCACCGCCAAATCAGTGAGGGAGTTGATATATTCGATGCTTCCCTGGGGATCACAGACAAACCCGACATTCTCGTCGAGGTTCAGTTTGCGAAGCTTCAGAGGCGGCTTTTCTAGTGCTTTGTACTCATCGCAGAGGCTGGGTAAAACGTATCTCCACATGCGGAACGTTTGCACCTCCCCACGCCGGTGAATGCCTGGCGCGGGCTTTATGGACAGACTCAGCTCCTCCAAACGCGGCGCCAACGACAGAAGTTCCGCTACAGATTTCTGCCAAGAAACAGCACTCTCGTCGATGCCGATCAGACTTAGGGCAGCAAGGTTCGAGAATTCTGGAAATTGAAATCTGCCAATTGTATGATCGCAGCTTCCAGAGGTCGCACCCTGATTCGCGTCCCGGTAGGGGATGCGAGGAAACGCCTGCTCTAGTGAGAGCGACTGCAGCGCTGGGCAGCAGCTGTGGAGGTAATCAAACGTCTCCTCCCAGACAAAACATCCCACTAAGCCTTCAGGCTCAGCATACGAGGGTGCCGAGAAAGTGAAATGACGGAGATTGGGGCACCGCTTGACGATCTGACAGATTGCTCCGTTGAGTATGGGACCGTATCTGGAGGAGTCGTCTTCCATGTAGCTGAGCTGGTCCATATGCAAGAAAGAAAGCTCTCGCGTATGTCGAAGGCTTGAGCTCTTCAGAAGGGCTGCGAACTCTTCCGAATCGGGCTCGACGCAATGAACGTGGGTATGTTTGACGACGAGATGGTTGAATAGGGACTGGGAGAAGACGGAGTTGAACATCTTGTTGGCCAGGCACAGCGAGTGAAGGTCGGTTCTGTCGTGAATCTGGAATAGTAAAGTCAGATAGTGAAATAGTAAAGTCAGATAGTGAAATAGTCTTGTCACAGCTATCGACTCACGTATGGCTTGAGCAGACTGAGAAGGTCGTCGTTCTCCACAACCTCTCCCATGACCTTGCAGCTCACACTCCACCCTAGGGTCGAAAGGCTAGCGCTCAAGTCCATAATATTGTTCATTTTCAAGGGGGGCAGGTCGGCGGTTGACGAATGGTTGGTCTCTTGGCTGGGCCCCAACTCCATGTAGCTAGCTGTCTGGGGACGAGTCAGTAAAGCGAAAGATTGCGCATGTGTAAGGCTAGGGGAATGTTTACTCGCCAGGAATATAATGCTCCGACAACGTTGGCTGCCAAGGCGTTCTCTGGGCGGGGAAAACAGCAACTTCGCGCATGTGAAGGCCTTGAAGATTCCAAGGCCATATGGTTTTGAAATACTGGGTGCTCCGAGCAATAAATATTGCTGTCGGTCTTGGAGTGGTCAATCAGGATGCTGCTGAGAATATGACTTCGAGCGAGGTGTACCATGCAGCCTTGATCACTGATAGGGAGTTGGACGAAGGAGTCTCTTGGCTCTGGGGTCCATTCACTGTTCAAATGACAGCTCATCATCTCACTTGAACTCCTTAAAATTGGAAAGAGCCGTCTAATGACCCTTCCGTTGGAGCATAGAAATTACTTCAAATTGCCCTTCAATGGAAGCCTTACCATGGAAAGGTTTGGCTAATACGCCAAATTCATTGTTTTTCTCCTCTCTCTTGCTGTACGCGAAACCTCCTCGATCAAAGAAATCCACAACAATATTCTACCTCGAAGACTCGCGGAAGCCCTGGAAGCCACAAGCGCGCGAGAGATCGGACGACAAAGGTGAAAGAAAATAGACAGTTGAAGTTTTCACTCGCACTTACCTCGAGTTACTCCTACCTTCCTTCCTGGAGTTTGATTCTGGCCAAGAGTTTTCACTTTCCATATTCACCTCACGAGGTCAAGATATTTCAAGCCTTCTCCCATCCACCACTCTCTCCCACTCATAACACCACGTCAGTGAATATCGCAAACATCACGATGGACGCCGACAACTCGCTCTTTGGCTCCCCTGAGCCTTCGAAGATGGCTTTGCCCGGTAATCCGCAAGGCGACATTCCTCGGAGCGTCCCCCAGACCGTCGCGCCTCAAGATGTCCTTCTGAACTCGACTCTCCCGTCTGGCCAGGCACCTACTACGTCTGCTCCGTCTTCCAGCCCGTTCAGCCGTTCTCAGACTGTCGCTTCGTCTCCAAGTCCAGCTCCCTCTCCCGCTTCCACCGCCACCGCTGTTGCCGCTTCCGGATCGGCCAGCCCCGAGGGCCAGCGAAAGTGCACCAAGTGCAAGAAGGACTTCCCCTCCTCGTCTTTCTCCAGCAGACGCTCCATGGGCAACGTTGAGTACTTCGCCCACTGCTACGATTGCCGTGCGAAGCGGAGGAAGTCCGCCGCTGCTACCAAGGCCCGCAAGGACGCTGAGAAGAAGGCGGAGAAGGACAAGCAACACGCCGACCAGGAAGAGCAACAGCGACAGAAAGATCATGAGTCGTTCCAGCAAGGTGCGGAGCGTCGCGACGCACAGCGAGAGAAGCTTGCGTCCCAGCACCGGCAGCTGCAGGAGCTCGAGCAGCACCGTCTTGACAACACCGACTACCACCACCACTCGATGAGCCGTTTCGAGCCGCAGAACTACGATGGCCTGGATTACGACGGCATGAAGTTTGAGGACGACATGGAGGCCCTGGCCAAGAATTCGCCTTCTCCCTATGTCTCGCCCAGCGCCTTCTTGCCTTCTGAGAGCGACTTCGAGCCCAAGCTTTCTCCCAACGCCGTCGACTCTGGAACCGCGCTCCAGGTTGGCAACACTGGTTTCGGTTCTATCGACCACAACGTTGCCACACCTCACACCGGCGGCCACAACAGCGTCGACAACAACTCACTCAAACCTCCTGCCGCCATCACTGACTTGTTCGTCGACCCCCTTCCCGCCGCCGAGGGAGCAACCGGCGAAATCCCCCGAGGTCAGCTGCTCGACTACGACCACTTCGAGCAGACTACCACCGTGGTCATGAAGACCCGCATGTCGGACGACATCCACAAGATGCGCGCCGATTACGAGCGCCGCAGGTTCAACGACGCGCGCCACAAGTGCCCGTTCCTGCTCACGCAAGACGACAAGGAGATCGACCGACTTTGGAAGAGAAGAGAGGCGGCCATCACCCTGGACCTGATGGTTGTGCCCATCCCCGAGCCGCAGCCCATCTTCGGCCAGTCATACGAGGAGGGCTCCCACCGCAACGTCGCCGGCGCCTACGACTTCCCCATGCATTGAATATGAGATTTTCTGGGATGGCTTGCTTGCTTGCTTGTATGTATGTATGATAGGGGCGGACACGAATTGGCTTGGTTTCTGTATGTTGCTCTGAGACAGAGAAGGAAGGGCATGAATGACCCTGGGAAAGTTGTCAACTAGATTGGAATTCTACTTTACTTGAGTGTTGCCAGCTTCCACTGAGACGCGTTGTGGTGTTCATGTCGACAAGATGACGCGTTTCTTTGCCATCAATGGTGAAGACACTCTCTGCTCCGCAAAGGAGTGGTGACGATGCAGATGAATCATGCCAATCAGTCGATAATCCATAAATCAGCCAATCTCAAGCCATACCTCCGGCTCATGCTAACTGGCTTAGCTGGCAGTGAACAGAGGTTGAACATCGAAAATCAGAGTCCTTCAATGACGGGAGTACGTACTCCGGAGTTACGTCCCTCCAGCCCGAACATGTGTGGCCAATCCGAGCCGTTTATCTGTCTCCACTATGCACGTGAGATCGCGAATCGCACAGGCCAGCGCGAAATGGACCCACCGGAAGAAGAATCTCTTCAACGCGAAATTTTCTGAGCCTCGAATTCTTCCTCTCCTCCACCACCCGTTCTGAGAGCCCTTGCTGCCCTCAGAGCGTCAAGCCAGTTCGGTAAGTCACCAAGAAATTTCATTCCATCTCACAACACACCTCCCTTTGCATGATTAAATGTTCCACCTTATTCGCAGTTTCCACGCAAGACGTCACTCGAGCCTTTGAGACGTACGATGAGCGTTTAACCTTCCTTGGATGTATGACCTACAGGGTGTCTTGTATCTGTTTTGATGGAGTCAGACTTGGCTTAGAACAGTCGCTAACAATCAATCAGATTGACGCGTCGAAAGAGATCTAGGTGCGTTGACACGGCCTCTGGAAGGAGGCAAAACTTTACGACTTCAACATTGGGAGTGCTTAGTCCGGTGCGATCTTTGGGCTGTGAGCCTCAACTTGTTTGCACAGATAATCAGAGATACCATGAATAGAATTGCTTCACCATTGCTCCCCGACTGTGAAGTTGTTGCGCCGCCGGCCGATTGCGGAGACTACCCTGTGAAGTGCCAACCTCATATTTGAAGTCTGAGACTCGGACGTTCTTTCCAGCCCTAAAAGCTGCTAATTTCATTAGTTTCCGGGTCATGGAGAAGCATACTTGCTGCTTGCGTGACAGCATACACCAAGTGGAATGCACTTGAAGCCGGGAAACCACGGCTACATCGATCGATTCCGGGCACATGCAACGGGGGAGACAATTTTCCAGCCTACGTTGTTTCAAGTTAAAGAATCCTGATTCGCCGCAGACTGTCGCGCTGCTTGTCAAGAAGGTTGGGGGGCATGCGAGTCTGAGACATTTGGCATGAGCATCACGGTGGCTGGGCAACTGGTTCGCCGGCCAGCGGCAAGCTCATGGGCCAAATGATAAATAAGCCATGCCTTCCCTCAAGGTTAACAGCAATATCCTCCAACCCAATTCATCCTGCAGATTTCATTTCACCCCTGCTATACCTTATACTATTTTCTCTTTGCCACCAATCATTGAACGATGGGCGACTATCTGAACAGCCGCGAGCAGAAGGAGGACGAGGTGATGGCCATCATTGACTACGAATTTCAAGACCGCGACCGCTTGTGGGAGGCCCTCCAAGGGAAGGGGTCCCTCGTGACCCAAATTGGTGGCCGCCCAGTACGTGACAACAACAGAATGTTGGCTATGATCGGTGACAAGATCGTCGGCTTGATCATCATCCGCAACGAAAACCGCGACGGGCGTACCATAGGTAGTGCAAAGCAAATCTGCAACGCAAATGTGCCTCAGCAAGCTAATAGTCAGTAGGTCAAGCCACCACGCGTGTCGCTGAGCTCGCCTGCGATTCACGGCTCGTCGCTCTATGCGACAACATTGGTCTAACCCAATGGATCAACGTCAGTCCTTTCAATGGTGGACTCGTCTCCAAAGACAATAAAGCCGCAACTGTTGAAGCCATCGTTGGGACTGTGTTCGAGGAGGCGGGCGAAGCTGCTGCGAAAAGGGTGATGGAAAACATGGGCATTATTGAGCCTACGGCCTCTGAGCCTGTCTGAAGCAACTTCACCACACGGTAACGTACCAAACCCTTCCCCCACTGAAAGCTATGCTGCGCCTGTGCCTGTGGAAAAGCGTTCGTCGATGCTCAAGCGTCTTTGGACCCTCTTCCACGGGCAAATGCAGGATCATATTAACGGACTAGTACTGCCCTAACCAGAGGGAACCCGAGAAACCCTGCCAAAAGGCATCCGGCGTCCAATACGGTTGTGCTCTACCGCTTCCGCGCACTCCCTTCAGCCAACTCACTGGTCGAGGGAGGGATATTGAGGCAAGCTGGGGCTTTGCCTGAGTGTTGACATCCCTCGGACCGGAGGCTTAGAAGAATGTGTGGAAGCTGCAGAGCACGTCCGTCGTTGGACATCGGATGCCTTTTGGCGGGTGTTCCGGGGTTCTCTCTGGCCGTGGGCCTTTTTGCAGGGTAGGCGGGAGCCCCGGCCTTCCTACCTGGGCAACCTGGAACTGTGGGCCGTGAATAAGGAAAGCTGGTGATTCTCGTTGAGATCTTCAGGTTCTAATTCATGGATAGAACAGGTCGAAAGTTGTGGGACGCATCGTTGCTGGTGGATTTCGGGTGCATGGGATATCGATGGGATGGATGGAGAAGTTTGGGAGGGAAGATGACTCCAGACACTCGTTGCAAATCTTGAACTCTTTGGGGAGATGTTTTTCCACGCGGTTGGCTAGCACACGAAGGCCTTCATACCTTTCTGTTTGATTGAAGCTGTTGCAACTCAACGGTTGCCATGGTGGGCTTTCATTTTGTTCTGTTTCAACAACAGACCTATTCATTATCACAATAAACCTGTTTCGAGCTGGGCAAGGCTCTTCAAGAAGCAGAACATACATGACTTTCCTCTCCTGTGAATGACAAAGCTCTGGCGCATTCTTTAGGGTTAGCAATCATGACCCTGGAGGTGCACGTTTGATGAGTGCAGACTTCATGTGAAGCCTTGTGTCGCATCCTATGTTAGCTTCCACAAGAGTCGCGTCAAGTCTCAGGAATATCTCCAAAGCCATGAGTAAGATTTTGCAGGTGCCGAACGAGCTCTTAAGGTGGCGCCGCTCGGGACTTATAAAAACATGCTAAATCATATTCCATGTCTGGTCTGAACTATATATCGTCGATTATAATATTAACAATCCGTCATCTCTATCATTTCCGCGATATATGATTCCGTATATGCCTCCTACTTAAGCCTAGACCTTACAGAGCTTTGTCCTAAAGTGCTGAACGGCTATGCCTATCAATGGCCAATTAGCATGTCTTCTCGGTTATTCGAAGAGGCTATGGGGGTGCAAAATTGGGCATTGACATGGGACTCAAAAAGGCAAGTGGAATGGCCGGACCCGGTCAGCGTAGGGAGCGATGGTCCCCTGAGACAATTGATCCGTATTTAAACCGCTCATTTCATCCTCACTATCGTCGTCGTCGTTGTCACATAAATAGCGCCAGACTCCCTTGTGAATTTTCCATACATGGATTCAACGAAGATACCCATCACAGCGCCGCCTGGCACCGACATCATCTATGACCCTTCTCACATCACTGAAAATACAACTCTCCCCCGGTCCGAGGAATTTGAATTGCGGAAGCCCCACGGGTGCCCCGAAAATGAGCTTCTCGTCTGGCCCTTCCCCGGGCCACTGAGCGACATTCGAGTCTTGGATCCTACGGCATCTCCTAAGGAGACCTACGCGAAGAGGCAAGCATTCGTCGTTCATGGCGCCGATGGAGCCTCGCAAACCTTTCACCCAATCGCCTCATTGCCCGCCTGCTACCCCCTCGTTACTCGCCTCACTATCGAGGTTGATCACCTGAAAGAATTTGAGTCTGTGTGCCACAGAATCTCCGAACAGCACGAGTTCGAGCTAGACGACGACGGAAACGAGGTCGGCGAATATTGCATCGACGAAGAATGTCAAGACCACCCCTGGCGATATTATCAAAATCCGCCAAAGCTATATGTCGACGCCAAGCAGAGACCGTTCGTCACGTTGGGTGAGGTGGTGGTGGCCGTTCACGAATGGCTTCATACACTTCACGACGACATCATTCTCGCCGAGTCGGCGACGTTTTCAGCAATGGCCGCCATTCATACCGCGAGATACAATGTTCTGGATCGACGGGTGCGCGGCGAGTGGGTACGTGACTTTGACTCATCAGGGCCCCAATGGAAGTGGAAACGGGCACGACAGAGATAAATATTGGGAGGAACGGTTGGGACGGATGGCACAGAAGCGGAAGCGACTGATGGACTAGGCTGGATTTACGACGACTACGGATTAGCCTCGTTGTATGATTGTATCCTAGACGTGACAAGCTTGGTAAACCTTTCGTAAGGACTAGATGGAAAGTCACTCAAAGACATTTGTCTTGGAGGCTGGACGCTTCAGGCTCTCAAGGTGTCAGAGAACTATATTGTGTTAAACCAGCAAGGTGAAAGCCACAAGGGTGTATAATCCACCACAGCCGTCTTCACTCTTCGAGCTGGTCGAGACTGGTCTTAGGTATTTCTTCTGCTGGACACCTATTCTCCGTCAATTTCACGGCTGGCCATCAGTGATCCAGGGAAATGTGCCCCCAAATGACTCAGTGGTTCTGATAGAAGGTAGCTTCGAACTGAGAGACAAAGCCACGAAGTTGTATCCTCAAACTGTCTTCTTTCTTTTTTCTAAGCCACTCATACTTCGTTGATTGCAATTTCAGGAATCCGTCGTTTCCATCGTTTCCACACGAAAACTCGTACTAGACCACTACTCAAGCCCAGACCTTGCGGAACTTCTCATCAAACTCCTGCTGCAAGAGTCTGAATGCCCGGTACACCTTCACCAAACCTGTTCCATCATCTTCATCCCGGCTGGGAGGGTCCCCATAAGACTCGTCCGTGCTGCCATTCATGTCAGAGGAGTTGTTAGCGTCGTTGTCCGAATCATCGCTGTCCATCCAAGACTCTGGAACTTCTTCCTCGCTCTTCGGCTTTGGCTTGGGCCTGATTTTCTGGGCCTTACCGACTGCCTCAGAGGTCTCTGAAGTTCGTGTGTCGTTGAAGCATTCATCTTCCACGTTGTCAGCTTCTCCGTCAATAATATCCGCAACATCCATGACGTCAATCATCGATGCATCATCAAACTCGGCACCACTCTTGTCGAGGAAGTTCGCCAGACTGGTAACGATCGTCGCCAGGATGAGGGAAAAGTCCTTGAGGTGGAACCACACGTCGCCTCTCTTGATTCCGTTGTCACGTACCAGGGCTTCCATGTCGCCGTGCTTGAAGAAGTCCAAGATGTATGCATTAAACGGCACGTTGTTGGTTTCGGCAAGTGTGATCGGGATGTACGGAATGGACTCTTCCTCAAGGAAAACTCCGCTTCGAACCGTCTCGCACAACTCGTGAATGGTTTCGAAGTCGTCTGCAAAGCCGGACAGTGCCGCGAACGGAGATCGGATGGTAGTTGCCGGCAGAATCGGAATATTGATTGCTGACATATCGTGCGGGGCGAAGTCACAACCAGGTTGAACCCGTCGCTTCGTGAAAGGCAGAACATCGTCTGGGACATTTCTAAGATGCTTCTTGGTGTAGCTCCGGACGTAGATCAGAAAGATGTTCAGGGTCTCTCGATTGTGATCAGTGAGCAGTCGCTCAGCTCTTTCCGGGAGCTTGGGGAGGATGACAACAGATGGAGATCGATGAACGACCTTCTCGAGCCATTCCTTGTTCATATAGCGGAAGCACGGAACGCGACAAAACAGATGACTCAGAACCGTCAATAGCTCCAGAAGCATATCCCTGCGCCTGCTGATGTCGTTCACGCCTTCGCACAGCTCATGCAGGTATCCTCCTCTCATCAGAGAGTGGAAAGCAAAGGCAGCGTTTTCGGTGAAGTAGAGATGTCCCACAAGACCGGAAAAGTTGAGAGGGGCTCCGTTGGCAGACAGCAAGTGTTGTCTTCTGAGATACTCAATTGAGAAACGCAGATGGTGCTTGATGGATAGTTGAGAGGACGGACCCCCGAGGAAGAGGCGAGTCTGCGTCAAAAGAGATTGGACTGCCTTTTTCGCAAAGTCGGAGTCGTTCGTACCATGCAAGAGGCCAAAGAGACGCAGAATCAGAGTGACAGACATCGGGAACTGGCCTCTCAAGTCGGGCAAGCGAGACGACATAATCTCCATCGCTCGTTGATGGCGGATTCCGTGGAAGACGACATTGCCGAGGAGATCGAAGCCTCTACGGCCGGCACGACCCGACGCTTGACGATAATTGAGGGCTGTAAGAAAGGCGGAGTCGCCTACGAAGACGACCGTCTTGCATGGCATGTTCAAACCGAGCGCCAGAGTACCTGTTGCAACGACGGCGGTCAAGAATCCCTTGCGGAAGAGCATTTCCACCCTGTCGTCACGGTCAGCTGACTGTCCCAAAGAGACACTCTCCGTACACCTCCTTGTGGGAGACAACTTACACTTGACGGTATTGCCTGTTCATGCCGGCATGATGCACACCCAAACCTCTACGCAGTGCGTTGAGAATGGGCTTCTTGATGTTGGCATATGCCAGATTATCAATCATCTCCTCAAGCTCTTCTTTCGAAAGCTTCGTCGAGTCTGCGAAGCTGAACTGCTCGATAGGCGCCGAGGGATCGAAGCTTGCCCACTGGCTAGCCTCCTGGCTCGAATCCTCTCGAAGATGATCCAACTTGCCGAAAGCCGTGCCGTCATCTTTGTCATCTCGACGGCTTCCAGAGGATTTGGTGGACTTTGACTTTTTCGCTGCGAGGCCATCTTGCCATTTTTGATAAGACCTCAGCTTCCTGTGCCACTCGGGGCTCTCTGTGCGGTACTTCTCCTCGGCTTTCTCCAGTCTCTGAAGAACCTCGGAGAGAATCATCTCACATCCCACGCGGTCGTAGTTGAAGAGAATGGCCGGCAAGGCTCCTCGGGACCGCAGATCAATGAGAAGAGGAAATGTTGTCTCGATGGTCTTCTTGACATCTGTGCTTGGCTTCGAAGAGGCGTCGAATTTCTTGCGCAAGTCGGGGTAAGGCGAAGATGGATCAGCCATCCATGTGTGTAGTTGCTCTTTGAGAGCAACCTCCCACTCCACCACATCGGATTTCTTGACCACGTCAGGCAAGGCGGAGGCGGGGTCAAGTCTGCGGTCGACAGGATAAGAATCGTTGGCACACTCGATCATCGCGCCCCAAAGCTGAAGGCAGTCACGCGGCTCCATACTAACATCATTCAACGTTTCTTTGCTCCTGGAAAGGGGTTAGTGTTGTTGAGCTTCCATGAGTAAAGGCTCGAATCGAACTTACTTGTCGACGATACTTCCAACAGGATGCACGAACACAAATCGGTCGGAGCGAATGCCCTCGACATCCAGACCAGGTGTGGGAAGACGTTCAACGGGTTCAAGACCATTAAAATTCCACTGCTCCATGTCTGGGGGCTGGTACATGAACTTTCGCAGATCCGAGTATCTTGCAGAGTGGACAACCATCTCAAGGTCAAAGCCTTTTGCCTTCTGGGTCCCAGCCACCCACTCCTTGAACTCGAGAGGGTTTCCGACCGTTGCGGACAATGCAATAATGGGGCAAGGGGCCAAAAGCAGAAGTTGCTCCCAGATGATGCCGTCTTCGGCCTGACCGATGCAGTGAACTTCGTCGAAGATAATGCGCTTCACTCTGTGGGACCAAGAGTTTGACTTCTTGGCATTGGAAGGAGCCAGGAGCATGATTTGCAGGATATGAGGAACGGTAACCAACACCTGGCAGCCTGTGGGGTTGTTAATGCGATAATCTCGAGTATGAATTGCCCATATAGATCGGCCGGCAGTGTGGTACGTCTTCGAGAACCTGCCCTGGATCTCGGCCGCGATCTGGTTCACAAGCGCCTTTGTAGGAGCGACATACACAAGAACGTCGTCATCGTTGGCTTGGAGGACCTTCTTCATGGCGTAGAATGAGATGAACGTCTTTCCGGCAGAAGTTGGGGCCACCACAAAGAGACTCTTATCTTCGTCGATTGCGTCGAGCACCTTTCTCTGCCAGGCATCTGGTGCAAAGGGCACACGACCATCCGGGGCAGAGTCGAAGCTTCGTTCCAGATACGGGCCGCAATGCTCCAACTGGAACTTTCGAGCAGCCTTCTCCTCGAAGAACCCTCTCTTCAGAACCTCTTTCGCGATAGCCGTCTTGCTTGCGAAGGGGATCGGGCGGTCGATGGCTGTGGAATCGGAGCTGGGAGGCGGCGGGAGCCGCATGGCGCGTGCAAGTGATTCGAGGTGCCTCCTTGTTGGTTTTGTGAGAGGCACGGTATTCATGAGCGACAAATGGGAACGGAGGAGGGCGATGATGCTCATATCTGTGCAGTCTTTTGTCAGCACATTGCCTCGTAGTTCAATCCCCCCTCCCTGGAACGCTCTCATCTCACCTTTGGCGATGAAGGGCGGCTCGCCGAGGAGCTCCAACAAAGTCTCGCAAATGTACAGCAATAACTCTCCTCCAAATGTCTGTCTGTCTTGATCCGAGAGACCCAGCATGTACCTGTTCGCCTTCAGATATCTCTTCGCGGGTGACTGGATCTTGTTGAAGTCCTGGCATTGCTGTGCAAAGAAGGTGACGACAGCAGCGCCTCTTGATTCCAGTCTGGCATTCTTGAGTTCCTCGCCTGCTTTCCGCGCACTGATCGCTCCACTTCCCGCGCCACGCTTGACTGCTTTGGCAGCGTCTTTCTTTGAAAGCTGCTTCTTCCACGAGTTTGCCGCCGCATCGTCTTTTTCGTTGTCTGCTTGGCCGTTGTTGCGGGTGCCATGAGCGACAAGATGCTCTGGCTCGATGTTCTTGCCAGAGGCATTAGTCAAGCTAGCCGAATACTTCATGGTATCTGCCATGAATCTCTGCATTCTTCTGTGGGCCCGCCATTCCATCGGCTTGCTGGGGGCTTTAGCGTCGATCGGCCTCTTCGCATTGTGCCAGTGAGTGAGTTCCTGGAAGATCTTGGAGCCCGGAGATGACTTCTGGCATTCCTCGTCGGTGTCAAGCCAGATCTCCTCCAAGTATGAGTCCAACACGGGATGGCTGAAGGGCAGTACTTGATTGGCGGCGCGAGTCTTCTTCAGCTCAATGTTGAGGAGTTCGAAGTTGGGTGCGGCTTTCGACGCAGACTGCTCGTTCGGGGGGTTTTGTTGAGACAGGAGGCGCTCCATTTCCACATCGACAAGGTTTCGGATTCTTCTGTCATAATATTCAAAATGATGAAACTCCACAGCCAGTTTCATAGATTGAAGCTTTCGCAAAATGTGCAGAAAAACCCGTCCGTCCACCAGGTCGCAGACTCTCCAGTTGACATGTGCTCCCATCCACTTGGAGCTGACCATCCACTTCCGAATCATTGGGATGGCGATGTTCGAGAACCCTTCCAGGAACGAAGCGGCATCATCCGGGATGCTCTCCTCGAGCGGACCACAGGATCGTTGAGCCAGCTCAGTGTGTTCAAGAAGTTCAATGTGGATAAGAAAAGCAGTAACACACTGCTCAGTAGCAGCGTCGGGCTTTGCGGAGAACAAACTAGCACACGCAACAAAAGCGATCTCATTTCGCACTCTGACTTCTGTGGTATCATTGAGGTTGACAGGTTCAAGTTCCGACCAGTCGTCGAATTTCGATGCAAACTCGACCCACCCATCAGTCGTGACGCTGCGGGGCGTGGGTTCAGTTACTTCGATGGGATCTTCGGAACGCGCCGACGTGACGACATGAGTGTAGACCTACTCCGCTGTCAGCCATGACTTTTAGGCAAATCTGGATGAGCAGCACTAACCTTGGAACTCCGGACCTCAATATCATCAATGAATGCGAGGTTGTGTCCCTGGTCGGCGAACAAGCGCATGGCCTTGAGGTGATTGCCGCTACCGACGCCGTCATTCACCTCGGGCGTTGAGTCGAAGTCGCTTCCCTGAGAACACATCAAGAAGTGAAGACAGTTCTTCTCCATGTACTCTTGGAATTCCTTGCTTTGAATGGTAGAGAAAACAAAGCTCATGGGTGTTCCATTCCTGATGGGGTCCGTTGGAGCATCCGTCGAAGCATCCCACGAATCGTCTGACGAATCTTCCTTCCAAGGATTTCTGGTATTTTGGTCGCGGGGCTTCGGGGTGCGCAGATGCTCCATGAGAACGGCACGCGTCAACAGGTACTTGTGTCGGTTCTTCTCAAGAACATCGTGCGGCACGCAAAGCTGCTCTTGGCTGTCGAACCAGAGGACATGGAAGTTGCAACCGCGCTCCTGCAGCTTGCTGAGGAATGTCTCAACGGCATGAACCGCGTGGAGTAGTTGAAAGCCATCTATGTAACCATTAGCGATGAAAATTCATTGAAGAAAATCCAATGATTTTGGGAAAGAGATGAAAAAAGACAAACCTTTGAAGTCGACTTTGGCCTGCGCAACGCAGTGGGCAACAAGCGACTCGCCATGAATGGCGAAGAGCTCCTTCCCAGCGAAGTCACCGACGATGTCGACTCTGAGCGGACTCAGTGATGATTTCCATGACTTCAGAGCCGTAAGAGTCGGGCCCTCTTCGGACGCCATGGTCGATGTCGATACCGATTCTGTTGAGCGCAGGCGCAATATCCTCAGAGATTGCTGGGTGTTTGTCAGATATGAATGGGTAAGACAAGCACTACTTCCGGGTTGAGCCTCAAAAGTGGAAAGCTGCGGTGATACAGGACGTAGAGATGACCAAAGGGTGAAGAATCTCCAATTTGCGGTCGGTGGATGAGAGAGGGAGATGTGGAGGTGAGAAGAGACGGAGGATGTGGAGGTGGTAAGGTGGTAAGGCAGCGGTCAATAGAAGAGGCCGTTTGTTGTGAACCGAGCAGACTTTTCAGCCCTCCTTCCGAATTGGTAATTGAGAACGTTCTTTGGATGATACTCGTATTCACAAATTGCTGCAGGTTCCAGTGCCACTTCTTTGACCATTTCCCCTGAGACCTATCGACACAACTGAAGCATGTGCGCAATGCAGGAGGTCTTTAAGAAGCGTATTTTGTTTTTCCTCAGCAAGAAGAAGCCTGTGGGAAGATCAATATTTCCGCGTCTTGAAACCACCTTCGTCCTGGCTTTGTTCTTCCACTTCGTCACTGTAGCGGTGTGTTGCCTGTTGGTGCTGCAGGAGGCCGTCAACCACCAAGCGACCTCATTGGCCAGGCATGATGAGAGATGGGCTTCTCCCAATTTCGGTTTATTGCCTTCAGCTCTTTTTCCATCTTTCCTTTTTACTTGCGAGGGCACAGGTGTGCTAATTGTTACTTCTGGTGCTGGGGTACTAACGTGGAGGTCATCACGGAGTTCCAGGCAGCCAAGCTGGGAGTCAGACATGACATAATCGCAACTCTGCACGGCGTTAACCGGGTATCAAACCTTCACTGAAAAACATCTCATATATTCTTTAGCATTAAGAAAGAATCATCCCTCATGCCTTCGGCAGTAAAGGTATCTGCTTCCGACAATCCATCCTCCTAAGACGCTGACCGGGCTGGTGGATGCAGTGTTTGGTCCTTTTTCAACCGAGTCAAACGCCCCGAAGTCTCACGCCACTTGACATGATGGGCTTAGTGTTCCCGCATTTGTTGAGATCAGTCAATGGCACAGCGCAATCTCTTCGTCTAGCGTTTCCAGATACGAGCCCCTAGCAACAGAGGAACAAAAGCCTCATCCCATGCTCGGAACTACTCAAACGTTTCACCAAGCTCTTGACCATGAAAGCGCATCACCATGATAGAATGCTGCTTACACATTGCTTTGAATCGCATAGCTAATCGGCCAGGGGAAAGCCTTACCCAAACTCTCCAACTTCCAGACCGCTCCAACCCTCCACTATCGGTGGCCTCGACTAATCACAACGGGATGTCGCGCATGACTTGCATATCCTCGGAAAGCGGAAGTCGCCATCATCTTCCCCGCGAGAGCTAACATGGACCCATCCAGCCCCCCGCGATGCAACGCCGGCAAGGTTCCCCGACTGCCACGATCCGTTTCAAACAAAACTCCAAGCTCGTCTGTCGATCATTGATGAATCGGTAGGATCTCTCCCCTGAACACCCAAGACTCTCGGCAGAGTCGTGAGGGAACCAACGACACTCGCGAGCAAGGGTTCCGCGGAGGCACGTAGGCGTCATACGAGGTGCCCCGACTTCCCTACTTGGCATGTTAGCATGTTTCCGTGTTTCCATGTTTCCAGGTCTATCTGCCGGCGGGCGGGTGAGGAGAAAAACATGGGACTGAAAAGAGACCACAGCTTCAGATATGCCCTCCAGCGCAAACCCAAATTCCACCGTCTGATCTCGTCACCCAATCACCCAGCCCTCACAATTCAACTCATCTCTCACGTTGAGTCGCGTTCCTTCCCCTTTCAAACCCAACCTGACTCCTTTCTGCCAAAACTCTCTTCTTCTTGACTCGATCCGACCGTCGATTAACTTCCCACCTGACTAGACGCCGGCGAAATGGGCTCCATCGCCCAGCCGTACAAGACCCGCAGCCGCCGCCTCGCCGGCGACGGAAAAGGGGTGGCCAACAGCAGCTCACCGGACGCGGAAATGGACTACGAGGCGCTCATCATCGGCGGCGGGTTCGGGGGCGTCTACGCGCTGCACCAGCTCCGCCGGCTCGGGCTGCGCGCGCACATCGTCGAGGCCGGCGCCGCGCTCGGGGGCGTGTGGCACTGGAACCGGTACCCCGGCGCGCGCGTCGACTCCGAGGCGCCGTACTACCAGCTCTCGGTGAGGGAGGTGTGGAAGGACTGGGCGTGGTCGCAGCGGTTCCCCGGGCACGAGGAGATCAAGCGGTACTTCCGGCACGTGGACGCTGTGTTGGACATCTCGCGGGATGTGAGCTACGGGACTGTTGTTGTCGGGGCTGATTTTGACGAGGAGACGGGGTTGTGGAGCGTTGAGACGGATAAGGGGCGGAGGATCACTGCGAGGTTTCTAATTCCGGCGACGGGGAGCTCGAATAAGCGGTACGAACCGGACTTTGCGGGTATGGAGGAGTTTGAAGGGGTCGTGGTGCACTCGGCGTCGTGGCCGGAGGGGGGCATCGACTTTCGGGGGAAGAAGGTTGCGGTGATCGGGGCCGGGGCGACGGGGGTGCAGTGCGTGCAGGAGATTGCGAAGGCGGAGGGCGTCGAGCTGACGGTGTACATCCGCAACCCGAACATTGCGCTGCCGATGGTGCAGCGGGAGATGACGGAGATGGAGCAGCGGCAGCTCAAGTCGGTGTATGGGATCCTGTTCAGGGCCGCGAGGGAGAGCATGCCGGGGCTGCCGTGCGACGGGACGACGAAGGTGGCGGCGCAGGCTTCGGAGGAGGAGAGGGAGGCGTTCTGGGAGGAGCTGTGGCACCGAGGGGGCTTCAACTTCCAGGCGGGGAACTATGTGGACTATTTGATTGACGAGAAGGCGAACCGGTCCATGTACGAGTTTTGGAAGAAGAAGACGGGGCCGAGAGTGCGGGATCCGGCGAAGAGGGCGATTGTGGTGCCGGAGGAGCCGCCGTTCCCCTTTGCGACGAAGAGGAGCAGCCTGGAGCAGGACTACTACGAGTGTCTTGACCAGGACAATGTCGATGTTGTCGGAGTAAAGAAGAACCCCATCCGGAAGTTCTCGAAAAGGGGTATCGTGACGGAGGATGGGACGGAGAGGGAGCACGATGTCATTATGCTCGCGACGGGCTACGATAACTGCACGGGCAGCCTGACAAGCATGGGATTGAGAGGGAAAGATGGGGTTGACATGAAGGAGAGGTGGCGGGATGGCGTTTGGACGTATCTCGGGCTCATGGTCAGGGGATGTCCGAACATGTTCATGATATACGGTCCTCAAGGCAAGTTCCAACCTAGCAGACGTCAAGATCGTCAAGATCGCCAAGCTAACGATTTCTTGAACAGCACCCACGGCTCTCACGAACGCTCCGCCCTTCATCGAGCAGCAAGTCGAATTCATCACAGACTTCATAGCCAAGCTGCGTAATGAGAATGTCAAGTTCATCGAGCCTCGACGTGAAGCAGAGGAACAGTGGAAAGAGTTGATTCTTTCCATGAACGAGGCAACTCTGTTCCGGAAGAACGACTCTTCGTGGTATCTCGGCGCCAACATACCGGGAAAGCCGAGAGAGCAGCTCAACTACGTCGGCGGCATTCCGCCGTACATGAAAGCTTGCCGAGAAGGGACAAGCGACTGGAGGAACTTTGATGTCGTCAGGATGGGTGGAGGAAAGAGCGTAGCCAATGGGGAGGCTGCCAGGCCCCTGAATTAGATGGCTGAGAGTAGAGCGACCATGGCACGGTGAAGGGATAGAGCTTATGAGGAAGTCATCATAATACATAGCCTTGGAATTGGATCAGCAGTATCACTGCCTAAGTACATTACCCTTCGTAACCTGCCATTGCCCGGCTATCGCTGGGCTCTCTCGTCAGCCGTGTTTGGGGGCACATACCCCTTGTGTCGTAAGGCAAGGTTCTTTCCCACAACCACCTTGGAATTGCGCGGTCTATGAGTCTAGGCAGGTTTCTAGATGTGCAAAGCCTCTTAGAAACTTGCTCGTCTACTTTGGCTTTCTAAATGTCGGCATCTGCTCCGGCTGCCCAGCCGCAGCGAGACCGGATAGCCTCAACTAAGTGTCTACTGGCACCTACTATCCCCATTGCCCAATCCAAAATAGAAAAAACAAACCATCCCAACTTCTTTATATCATTATATACTACCATGTCTTACTATATAGCAAGCTTCAATTACGAGATCCTAGGATTCTGGCATCCGGGTGGCCCATTCAAGGCGCGAGGGTCGAGATGGTCTCATGGCATAGCTGCTATTCGGGCAGATTTACTCAATAATTTCCTCTTTCCGACGAATTTCATTGTCTTGCACAGTATTAGGATGTGGAGCAATATGCTAGTTGACACGGCATGCTGTGGCGTGAGGCATTTGATTTAAAGTTGCGATGAGGAATTTTACATATCAACATGAGCATTAAAAACGATCAAAAATTCTCACGCAACACAAACTCATGCAAAACTGCTCAAACCATCGTAAACCAGTATCAAATCATTAAAGATCCAGCCTAAGGTAGTTTCATTAAATTCAACACCTGCCGTCAGTCTTAAAACCGCGAATCCATCTTACCCATCCACATCACGACCCCCTCCACAACCAACACCATCACCAAATGACCTCCGCCATCTCACACGCATCAACAAAAACCACCAAAGGGATGGGAACGAAGCGAGCAATGAATCGACATTATCTGCTCTCGAAATGCAGAGCCGTCACTCCACGACTCTCAAAACCTTCCACCACAGCTTCCCACGACTCACACCATCCACCACCACCCACTCACAACCCTCGGGAGCTCTACAAACATCGGCAGAATACACCTTACTCATTCCCCGCCGTCCTCTAAATTTCTCAAACAGAACCTGACTGTCTCCCCCGCACGCGGGTGCACATCACCTTACCTGCACAGATCAGCCTTTCTTCGGCATATCACAGCAGTCCAGCTTAGCCATCAGACGGAGAGAAAGAGAGCGCAAGGCGAAACGGTCTGGACCATCTTCACTTTCCATCCCCGCTGACGCAGTGGCGATCCATCGGAAAGTCTATCGCAGCTTCAAAACAGCAGTGCGAACCGAGGATCGAGCAAGAACAATCACACACAGACCATCCACATGCACCTCACCTCCCCATCTTACACAGAAAGTGATGTGCATCTCCGCACTGCCGATTAAACCTTACTCTTTTCCGTGCCAGTGCGAGTGCGATAAGAGGTGGAGGGGGGGCCTTCTGTTCGGACGACGGGGAGTCGTCCGGGCTCGAAGAGACGGAGCGCTCCGGCGAAGCTTTCGATATCCGAATGCCCACACCCAACGGGACATTGAACTTTCGCCTGCCGAGCCGACGATGGGAGGCCGTAGGTGTGGCGCACCGAGACCCATGACGCCACAGGTGCGGGGTATCGGTGCTGTGGCTGGTCAGTCTGATGTGGCTGTGCAGCCACATCGTCACAGTGGCGCCGTGCTGGGCTGGCAGAAAACCTGCTCGGATGGCATGATCGTCAGGGGGCAGACGGGACACGGGAATTGATGGTTGCGCGAATCACTCGAGGTAAAATGCCTGGCCAACGAACGAGCATTCGAGGATGGACTGTGTTGTTTGTGGCGACATGTATGTGAGTGTTTTGCAGCGAAGATCACCAGATGAGTGGACGAGAGGGAAGGAGCTGCCGCACTGCCACGACACGTGATTTTATGTAAACCATCAACCTGTGGCTTTACAGCGGTCAGTGTGCCAGAATCATGATTGCTGACATAACCGGGCGTTGGTCGGCACACCGAATGACGGCAGTGGTGCGACCCAAAACGTGGTGAGATGTTTCTATTCCAAGGAACCACGCCGCGGAAAAGGGTGACATTGAGCCCCGTCGCCACGGAATGTTTTCCATTGCTGTTCACTTTCCGGCAGTGTTGCCAAATTGCACTGAATTTTTGCAGTGGCTCATGCGTTATTTGGCAGCGGACGGGAAGAGCGCCCCCAGTCTCCCGGCCGAGGCTTGGCTCTGTGCAATTAACGCTAAGCCCGAACTGAGCAGAAATGTCTTGAACCTCCGAAAGGGACTGAGTCGTGAAGGTTGTTTGTTCCGGGCTCAGCCCCTCCCCGGGACGAAAGAGCCTGATAACGGAATTTTAACGTGTTCTGCCCCCTCCTCAAAAGTTTGTTCGAATCAAGCCTGGCTGGCTCGACGGCTTGGACGGGTTTATTGCCTGGTGGGGACGGTTGTGTTGGAATGTGGGATAATGGTGTGTTCACCGGCGCGGTGTGCTTGACCGGCAAGGTTGTATTGGGCGATGAACAGAGCAATGTGGAGAGAGAAGGAAAAGAAACACAACCGTTTGGGAGAGGCTTGGGGACGGCAAGGCTCTTCTTGGATATACCATTGCCGTTAAAGCTTGGGATGTCCGGGTCAGGAGTCGAGGGTCTTTCGATGAGGGGTTGGAGGGAGCCTGTTGCCCTAGGGCCGAAGGGGCAGAATATCGGCTGTCGTTCTAGAACGACGAGATGGCATCGATACTCCAGACACTACTGGCACCGAGGACGACCCCTCAGCTGAAGGTGTGACTGGCCGGATCTAGGAAACCTCCCTGATCTGCTAGCGATGCGCCGATGTGGGCGATCAAACCGACGCCATTCCCGTGGGCATCAGTGGATAGGGGCGAAAAGCATGCCATGGGGTTATGGGATGACAGGCCGTCAGGAGTGCATCTCTGCAGACAGACTGCAGGCTGCGTCTGGCAAGACGTCCTCTTTCGGCCTCTCGAGGGGCTGAAAATCTGGTGTAATGCTTCATGATGCGACCCCTATTTCCTTCAAAGCCTTCAAAGCCTTGTCGTTATTGGCCGCAAGCCATGGCGGACGGGGTAGTGGAATGCTGGCAGGTGCTAAGTGCCGGGACGCCGGGGCAAGCCATGTCGGGGCTGGATGGGTTGGGTTGGGCGAAGGACGGAAAGACGGCCGTTCTGGCTCAGTGGTGTTGTTGGAATGGATTCGTGGGAAGTGCCGCAGGTGAAACAAGGCGTCGCGCTGTTGCTATTTTTGAACACCAACGTCATGGTTCGTTGGGGAGCAGCAGCAAGCGGCACCACAGCCAGCATTAGCTAATGTTGATCGCTGCGGCATAACAATGGGCTTAGATGGAACTTTATGTAAGCTTCCCCGGGGGCCCGGACGACGCTTAGTGGCCAGTAGTGCGCCGGCCGTGGCTCTTGTGACTCTTGGGGGGAGTTGTGCATCCACTGGCGGCGTGTGCGAAAGGCGTGCAAACGGAAAAGAGAGTCAGCGCGGTGCTCGGAGGCACAAAGAATTGAGCAACTCGGCCGCCGGGAATGTGGGAGGACGTCGGGAGAGGTGGGGTGAAAGCGAGATGGCCGAGACGCTCTCGACGCTCGAAGGGTTTGTGGAGCAGCATGAGCTGGAGAATGCCGAAACGGCGCCGGGGTAGTCATTGGCCGGCTCAGCATCCGCGGCCTGAAATCGAGACTCGAAGAGACGGTCCAGACTCCAGGGTAGGCGAGATGGTGAGGAACATGAGCTTGTCCTCGAGTCTGGGGGCTGCAACAAGCTCAATTTCCATTGTGTATCGGCCAGACGAGGTCTCCTGCTGGCCGCCTTGTCTGATTCTTTCGCTGTTCGGTATTTGCAACAGCTGAACGATTTCTGTCGGAGTCTGCCGCATCGGCCAGGAAGTTCGGCAGAATTGGGTATTTTCGTAAAGTCTATTTGCCCGTTTCCGTTGGGCATGTTTCTGCTGGCATCGCGAGCAAGCCAGTCGGCGCCCCTGCCAGATGATTGACAGTAAACAACGGTGGTGAACAGGCAGGCTTGCGCAATGTGCAATGTTTTCCCAACGGACGGCACAGCCCACGGGCACAGGGCGAATCAACATCCCTCCCCTCCACTGGCAGATTACCAGACGGTGGTGGTGATTTGCTGGGAGCAACTATCGGTCCAGTTGATAGCGGCCGTGGAGGCAGTGCATGAATTATCGAGGTAGGGTCAGGGAGCGGAGATTCAACGATCTGACCAGCGTCCCACAGGAATGAAGCTCTGCACAGCGAGCGGCATTTCCATCACGAAAGGGACATACCCTGGACGGGCTGGCCACTGGCGATCAAGTGAGCCCGGCTCGGGAGGTGCAGGTAGTCTGGAGTCTGGATGGAATGAATTGTGCCTGTTCCGATGCGGCGTGAATAAGAGCGAGGGCCAGTGATAATGCTCGGTGTGCACGGACGAGGCGGGCACCAAAGTCCAAACTCTTTTGATTTATGCCGTTGAGAACGGACGGAGGACAGCTTCCTGTTCGGGGCAGCTGAAAGATTTGGAGCCGCGGGAATGAAATTGTGTCAGCGCATGGCAAAACACGACTCTCCGTGTTGAGAGCATCTTCGGAGGAGCCTTTCGTGATGTGGGCGTGGGAGGCGAGAGTCGAGACGAGAGCCACAATCTATGCCGTGATCTGTGCTTCAAGGGGAACGACCGAGAGTCGATGGTGAGGTGAGGTCGAGGATGAGGCTGTAGGAGAAAACCGTTGCAGTTGCAGATGGCTGAAAGTGGCATGGCGATACTGAGAATAGGTGTCAGAGGGGGCTGAAGTGCAACGGCGGGTTTTTGGTGTTTGTAGATGGATGCAAGGCAGGAAGAGGCAGACAAGCCTACTTGGAGCAGCTGGACGATTTGAAGATTGCGACGATCATGAACCGAAAATGTGGTCTGGCATGGAGGCGGAGCAGACGACCTTCCTGTAGGATGAGCGGCAGCGACTGCGATTTGCTGGTGGTGGAGAGAGCTCGAGCTCGAGCTGCAGCAATTCGACGCCAACGCCAGAGCGCCAACTGGAACAGCCACGCCCGGAACGCGGCAGCCTTGTAGCCGGTACTTTAATTCATGATTCAAAGTGGCGACGATGGAAGTACCGCTACCTGCTGTCAGACCAGGCGAGTGCGAACAGGGGCGCCGCGCAGTCACAACCCTCCGTCCGCCGCCTCCGTCGGGCAGTGAGTCGTTGAACAGCGGCTGCTCAGCATCGTATTGTCGCTCTCGGATTTCAGTGTTGCGCCCGAAGCCACAGACGGGATTCAGTTGAAGGCCAGCGCCGCCCTCGGGCCCGAGTATGGTGTTCCTCGAATTCTCTTTCGGGGCAATTCGAACTGCTTCTGCTGACAATTCGCGAGGATGGAAGCGAGCGATAACGACACCGACACCGACGACGTCGACGACGCAGCCACGTGCTGTGCCGTGTAATGATGGGCATTCCAGTCGTAGGCTTCTTCGCCAGTCCTGTCGTCAGTATCTGCCAGAAAAACCTCTCTCGCGGAGTGGAATCGCACACATTTTCGCAGTGGGTGATGGCACACAAATCACGGATAAATTCAACAGAGGTGAAAAAACCAAAAAAAAAAAAAAGTAAATCGGCAGGCACCTTCGTGGGGGAGTCGTCGTCAGCAGTTGGCCGGTACGGGTGCATCCAATGGCGCCATAGGGAAAAAAAGTCGGCGGCTTGCGCTGTCTTGATATCAAAACAAGCGGTCTCTTGGGGGGTGTCGGGCGCGAGTGACGAGGCCTCGTCGAATTCCACCGCAGCGGGACAGTCGCGGCCTCAGCAAAAGGACGCAGAAAAGCAGCACTGGTGAGGACGGTTAGCCGTAAGCGCACCCCAAAAGGGCAGCTGGCGTCGTCATCCTCAGGCCGCAGACGTGTCTTCCTGCCCTCGTTCTGTGCCTGCGACGGGCTGCCATTGGCTGATGACAGGTGCATCGGCGTCCAGTACGAGTGCCCCCAGGTTGCAATGTTTCCTGCCTGCTGTACGGACGGAAGTACCTGCGCCTGCGTGCGTGCCTGCCTGTCATCTAGTAATTATCCTATCGCCGGGCACGGCAAGAGCAATTCGAAAAGCAACTGCCTGATGCTGCTGCATTATGATTATGGGAAGGGCACAGGACACAGGACCAGCACCTGCCTCATGCCTTCCAGTGCACCTGTAGGGAATGGTTGAAACCAACGACAGCCAGTACTGACATCAGGCTCAACAGCAGCACCTAACCATAATTACGGCGTATCGATATCAGCATCAGCATCGGAATCAGCACCGCATCAGCAGCACCAGCGCTGAAGGAAAGGCAAAAGGCAAAAGCCGTCAGCCAAGTGCCCGGGTATCCATTGGCTCGGGCTCGCTTCCTAGCCTCTTTGCGCTAGTCCCAATGTGGGCTCCTCGTCCATCGGCTTACGCGTCCCTCTTTCCCTCCCATCAGCGCCCCCCCTCCTCCAGCGAGCAGGCATCCCTGTTCAGCCCGCCCAGAGCCCGCTTGGCCCGCTTTCTGACCCTGGTCCTCCGAGGACTCTCTCTCAGTCTCTCTCAGTCTCTCTCGACGGAACGGCCACTCACTCACTCACTCTCACTGCAGAGGAAACGGAAGCCCCGTGCCCTGTGCGCTGCACTCCCTTTTTCTGTTACAGACGCCCACCCTGCCCCCGTTACCTCCTCAGGACTGACAACCGTCCACCCCCGGTCCTGTCTGTCCTGTCCTGTCCCGTCCTCTGGCTGTTCCGTCCTGCGCTGTACCCCCGTACCAAGAAATCCATACATCCTCTGCCCAGACCCCCCTCCCTCATCTACCCTCCACTGCCTTTTCTTGTCCGTCACTTCCTACTCTTCTTTCCCTTTTCTCCATTCATCACTTCAACCAACTCCGACTATCCAAACCACCAAACGAAACATCGTCCTGAGGCATTGGAACCCATCGTCACCAGCCTCATCATCGACCGCGTACACTACTAGGAACCGAATCGGGTCCACGATCACACCGACGGCGTTCGCCACCTCTATCCAACAATCCCATCTCGACACCAAAAGGGCTCGACCCTTCCAAACCGACGAGATGACCGACAACATCGACGCTCTCCTCGACTTCAGCGAGTACGACAACGTCTCGTACCAGTCTCCCTCCCTCTCTCCCGCTGCCACCGCAAAGAACACCTTCTCGCGCCCATCAGTCAGCTCCGTCGCGACACCAACTCTGCCGTCCGCATCACAGCCTTTGACCGGCCCGAGCCATCAGTATGAGTTGTACAAGCAGCAGACCGGCATCGTCCCCGGTGCCCTCGCAAACACCCTGGCCGTGAACGAGGCCAACCCCCAGATCACTGGCTACAACGGTGGATTCAGCCTGGACTACCTTCACGGTGGAATGAGCCCCGAGAACGACCTGTTTGACTTCAACACCTCTCCTTCCCAGAACTCTACTGGCCTGGACATGGACATGGAATTCGACTCCCCTCCCGAGTCGCAGTTCTTCTTCCCCAACTCTACCGTCAACCCCACTGCCATCGGCGGACAGGAGTCGCCTGTCGTCCCCTCCCAGCAGGGCAACGTTGGCAGACTCTGGCCCGGCATGCACTCCCAGGCCGCTCTCGCCAAGGCCCAGGCCCAGCAGAGGCAACAGCAGCAGATCATCCAGCAGCAGCAGCAGCGCCAACAGATGGGTCAGCAGAAGCAGCGCACCAAGAGCCAGCAGCCTACCGACCCCATCGTCGAGCAGAAGATCACCCAGCTCCTCAACTCTATGCGTGCTAAGCCCGCTTCCGACGACGGCAACCCGGCTCCTCTCATGAACCTGCCCCGCCCCAAGAAGGATGAGGAGGACATGGACGAGGACGAGAGGCTGCTCGCCAGCGAGGAGGGCAAGAAGCTCAGCAGCAAGGAGCGTCGCCAGCTCCGCAACAAGGTTTCCGCCCGCGCCTTCCGTTCCCGCAGAAAGGGTAAGCAATCACTGTCACCGCCAGCTCACATGGATCCCGCTAACAATTCGCAGAATACATCACCCAGCTCGAGGCCGAGATTGCCAACAAGGTCACCGAGAACGGCGACCTCCGCGCCCACAACCGCGCCCTGGCCGACGAGAACAAACGTCTCCAGGACCTCACCCGCATGCTCCTGTCTTCGCCCTCATTCTCCAACTTTCTTGACCACCTGAGCACCAACCCCCAGGCTGTTCCCCAGCAGCCCGCCCCCGCCGTCAAGGTCGAGAGACAGCCCGAGCAGCGCCAGATCCCCAAGGACGTCAACCCCTACAACAACCAGCAGCAGCAGATTGGCATGGCTATGATTCCTGAGCAGAACATGGACTTCTCCATGCTCCAGATGGAGAACGCCGACTTCAACTACCAGCCCCAGGTCTTCACCGTCCAGACTCCCGAGGCCCCTGTCTCTATCGACACCGAGATCCTCTCCGGCAAGTCTTCCAACTTTGTCGGCGAGCACTTCGAGTCCGATGACGAGAAGATCGAGCTCCCCACCATCGAGGCTCCCAAGTCCCTGGCTCCCGAGGTTATCGCCCCGGCCGCCGCCGCGGAGGAGGTCTTCGATGACGAGTTCGAGAACGACCCCGAGTTTGCTCTCTACCACTCTGCCCCTGCCCCTGCTACCGAAGGACCCATCGAACTGGACACCGAGGCTTTCTCCCACGTCGAGATCTTCGGTGGTGTCGAGAGCGAGAAGGTCCTGGCCCGCTACGAGCTCGTTGATGCTTCGGAAGAGGAGCAAAATGCCTGTGTCGCCATGGCCAAGGTGCAACGCATCGCCGCCAGCCTCGAGCCTGTCCTCGCGAGATTAGAGTCCCTCTGCCTCTAATTGCTCATTCGCTACTCCACCTTCTTTTTAGCACCTTTATTACGGGCATTGTGCGTTACACCATTTCCTGTGCATACTAGCTTGATATCTGGGACATGGCGTTGGGGTTGACATGGGGGAAATCACTACTACACCCTAACCGGGATGGCATCTACTTTCATATTTTGTGTTTATTTTGTACCTGTGGCGGATGAAAAGAATTCTATAGGAACCAAGCAGGTTCGGTATGATTGATGATTGTTATCATTGGCGAGCAAGAGATGGAATTCAACGGTCGGCCATAGTCGCCATCGTGTACTAGATAGATTGGGCGCTCCCGCAACTCGATCTAAACAATAAAGAGAATCTGCAAACATCTTCGTTCCTCCCCCGTGCCATCGTTCCGTGATGTCTTGGTTGCAAACACTTGCCGTTACGCCCATGGCACTTACAATGGGTCCGGCGAGCGGTTGAAGCACGAAACGT
This sequence comes from Colletotrichum sp. SAR11_240, assembly GCA_025328625.1. NCBI lineage: Eukaryota > Fungi > Ascomycota > Sordariomycetes > Glomerellales > Glomerellaceae > Colletotrichum > Colletotrichum sp. SAR11_240. The sequence continues at coordinate 122,246 of JAKMXA010000039.1, read as the reverse complement.
CGCGTGGTCAGCCTCAGGAAAGTGCTCAACGCATGGTTTTCAGCCGATGTTCGCATCCTCTCCACTCCACTCATTCATGCCTTGCAAAACCCGAATAGCCTATCAGCGCGCCTGTCAATGAAACGACTTGGCTCTCTTCTCAGCTTTGATCAGCTCTTGGTCTTTTGCTCTCTGAAATCTAGCTCACTACCCCGACCAGATCGCAGGAACATTGCACGGAAATCTCGTGGCATTTCCCGAGGATTCCCACCTTCCGGCTGCGAAGGGGTCCCTGCTTTCCACGTCTGGCTAGCCATGTGTTTGGCCAGATCCTCCACACCATGGTCACCCACCCCCCCTGGTTTGAAGCCCTTGCGTCCGTGCTTGCTCTCGAAGGACACCGGGATGAGGGTTGGGAATTGTAGGGAGGGGAGGCCTCTTGCCTCTTCGGGCAGGGGGGAACGGGGTGCTGGTTGGTGGCGTTGGAGGGTGCCGACCCGTGCCGATGGACCAGGACGACGGTAGGGGGACGTGTGGTAGGTTGATAGTCTGTCTCTAGTTTGGTGCTTTGGGGGCCGGGTTTTCCGACGCCAGGGACCCGGCGACGACGGTGCGGCGCGGCATTGGGATTGGTTATGGACCTACTTTGTATGGTATGGAGTATGGATGCCGGCATTGCGAGTTGGGATTTCGAGTTGTATGGAGGAGCTTGTGTTTGGGCGTTGTGGTCTTGGCTTTGTAAGAGGAAGTTGTATTCCTTTCACCCTTGATGGGAGGAGGTGAGATGGACGTGGGATGGCAGCAGAGCGGCCATGGGGAAGATTCTTGGCGGCGGTGGGATGTAACTGTACGTAGAGATGTCGTCTGGTCGATCGGGTGATGGATGGATCTGCGAGGTGGATGCTGCGGGATGAGGCAAATGTTGATTTTCCTTTACGAACTTGATTCTGGTGCTTGTGAACGTGTTGTATCATGCTCACCGAGAGCTGTTCACGATATCCAACGAACATAACATCGTCGCCGTATGAGAAAACCCAAATTCATTTAGGACGCATTATATTCCAAGACATCCCACTCTAATTACAACATATCAGCCATCTACACATTACAAATCCCCCCAATCCTCCCTGATAAGATCCGCCCCCTTCTCGCCAACCATGTACACGCTCGCCACAATATTAACGTCCGGCAGGATCGGGATGATGGAGCAGTCCACCACCCGCAGCCCATCCACGCCGTACACGCGCAGCCGCGGGTCGACCACGCCGCCGTCGGCTTCGGGGAGCATCTGGTTCGTCCCCGAGGCGTGCCAGTTGGGGATGGTGTTCTGGCGGACGTACGCGAGCACGGCGTCCTCGTCGTCCTCGGCGACGGCGGCCGCGCCGGGGGAGACCTCGCCGTGGTCGGGCCCGACGGTGAAGGCGGACATGCGCGGGTGCGCGAGGATCTTGCGGAGGTATTTGAAGGAGGCGAGGGCGATTTTGCGGTCTGTTTCGTGGGCGTAGTACTTTTGGAACAGTTAGCTTTGTGTTCACGGGGGGGTTTGGGGGAGAGAGGGAGAGGTACGTTGGGGTTGATGAGCGGGAACTCGGCCATGGAGTTCGAGCGCAGCGTGACGTTGCCGCGGGACAGGGCGACCATGCTCGACGCGGTGAGGCTGATGTACGTCTCGTTGGATTTGGGGGTGTAGTACGGCGTCGGGCCGGAGGGGTAGAAGACGCTCTCGAAGAGGTACTCGATGTGGGACTGGTTGCCGAGCCCCGCGGCGAGGATGGGCTCTGCGCCGATGGCGCGCAGCTCGGCGGCGGAGAGGCGCTGGAAGGCGTTGGTGATGCCCGAGGGCGCGGTGTACTCGCCGGTGAGGTTGGCGGCGAACTGGTCCTGGGCGGCGCGCAGGGAGGCGAAGGTGGCGGCCATGTCGGTGGTGGAGAACTCGGGCGTGGAGAGGGCCATGATGGAGAAGACGGAGTGGTCGTTGAGGTGCTGGCCGACGTTCTCGTTGATGTGGACGGGCGTGATGCCGAACTTGGAGAGCTGGGCGGAGGGGCCGATGCCCTTGCGTTTGGTGTTAGTGAGGGTGATGATAAGAAGGGGAAGGGGAGTGGCTTACTGAGACCATGAGGAGTTGGGGCGAGTTGAAGGCGCCTGAGCTCACGATGACCTCCTTCTTCGCGGAGACCTCGTAGACGATGCCGGTGGGGTGGTCCATGAACGCGACCCCCGTGGCCTTGGGTTTCGCTCCCGTGGTGTCAAAGTTGATCTTCCACACGGGGGCGAAGTACAGCACGTCGAGGTTCTTGCGGCCGAGAGCCTGCTTCAGGTACGAGTCGTAGCTCGAGCTGCGGTGGAACTTGCTGTCCAGGTGCCCCGTCCCCTGCTTCACGCCGGTGCTGTTCCCCGTGTTGTAGTCCTTCACGATCGGAATCTGCAGCGCCTCCGCCGCGGCCTCGATGAAGCCCACCCCCGACGGCGGGACGTACCCCTGGAAGCCGAGCTGCAGCGGCCCGTCCGCGTACGCGGCGGGGTCCCAGGTCTTGTAGCTGACATCAAACCCCTTGGCGGCGTGGTCGTCGGGCGGGTTGAAGGAGGTGCCGCGGACGAAGAGCGGATAGACGTCTTCCCAGCCCCAGCCGGGGTTGCCGACGCGGACCCAGTCGTCGTAGACGGAGGCGCTGCCGCGGCCGTAGTAGAAGCCGTTGGTGACGGAGGAGCCGCCGAGGCAGCGGCCGCGGTGGTAGCGCAGGATGCGGCCGTCGAGGTGCTCCTGGGGCGTGGTGTAGAAGGACCAGTCGATGGCGGTGCCGCCGAGGAACTGGTTGCCGCCGGGGGCCTTGTAGGCGGAGACGACGTCCGGGTTCGGCCCCGCTTCGAGGACGAGGACCCGGTTTTTGCCGGATTCGCTCAGCCGGTTGGCGAGCACGAGGCCGGCGGTGCCGCCTGGGGGGTGGGGCGGGGCAGGTTAGCCTTGAGACTTTTATATGGTTCGATTGTGATATGTGTTGTTTAGACTATGCTTTTTGGGTTTCTTGGTATTTCTTGACATGCAGGAAATGGATGGGATGAGGGACATGTAAGGTGCGAGAGCGAGACCGACGCGGTGATGTCACGTACCTCCTGCGATGATGAAGTCGTACTCATGCTGGATTGTTTCGCGGTCGATGCCTTTGAGCGGCGCTGCGGATGTGTATGCGACGAGCAGCGCGAGTGCGCTCTGTAGCGTGACTTGGTATTTCATCGTCGTGACTGCTCAGGCTCGTTGACGTGTCCGGCGCGATAGACTAGGCGCAACCTATGAAGTTGGGAGACCGGCGAAAGAAACGAAGGAAGTCAGGGTAAAGCAATTGAGCTGTCAACTGACAAGTCTCGATGGCCCTATTCTTGAATTCCACAAAACGGGGAAGGGGGCTTCAACAGAAGATATACTCCTGGCCATCATCATCACCATCACCACCATCCTCCCCTCCAATATGTGAAGCATTGAGACCTCATTCTTGTCTTGGTTGGACGACTCTCCCCCCCAAGACAAGAAAGCCTGAATGAACGCCTTTCCAGTTTGCGCAATGGCCTGCGTCATCGTACTTTTGCGCGTCAGCCCCGGGCGAAAGCGAGGCGTGCCGTCGGCGTGCTTGGCAAAAGACCGAAATGTGTTGATGTTTTGGTCTCGGCGCATTCAATAGCTGGGAGAAAAATCTGGGGGAGCAGGGGTTTGGAGGAGAGTTGGAGTAGATGTCAGGCTTAACAGCTGCAGCGGTATCTGGGAAACCTTTGAGTGTTAGCACACACGCTTTCTGACCTGCATGACACTAACAACGATACGGTAGAGCAGATGTCAACTTGATAGATCCGAGAGACAGAATTGAGTGCTTTCGCGGCTCAGCAAGACCCAAAACCCAACTTTCTGCAGATCATATGAGAAGGCATCAGCGGGGGAGAATTGTGGCACAGCAGCCTCTAGCAGAACACAATTGAGACAGGCCACACTCAGCCAGCTGCCTACATTGTACGCGGTCGCGAAGGATCGAAAACGACGTATGTCAAGACATTCCGCCGACTGGGATTCCCGTCTAGCGCCGCGTCCGCGTGCCGGTGCTCCCGCGGTTGGTAGTTAGGTGCCCCGTCCCGCGAAAAAGGTTCTGGCGGACAGTGTCTAAAGTTCAGCAAAGGCAAGCTACCTTACCTATAATAAATAGCTTAAATCAAGGTCTCTTGTCATCCAAATGCCGGGAAGAATGACTTGCTGCTTCCCTTCTTGGCAGTTTGCTGATGAAATCTGCCCTTCCTGGGTCCTTGGGAGGTAAGATACGGGACTTGGCGAGAGAGAGCCAAGACGCGTGCTGGAAGGATAAAGGGCCGATGCGAAGCTCCCAGCTTTTGCCCGGCGTGTAGTGTACGACCTGCATTGTGCTTTTCCCCGCAGGAACCCCAAGCCGCTGCCGAGCCTCCAGAGGATCGGTGTGAGATTATGGTGTCACGGGAGCGTTGATCAGGAACACGGCCATTATGAAGAGCCATCTTCCCGGTTCGATGCCACGTCTATTTGAAAGGTAGGCTGACTGAAGGCAAATATTATTTGTGTTTAACCTTGTTTTCTGAGGGATGCGACCGTAGCGGGAGGTACGTAGAGGATCGCGTTGGCGGCTTGGCCATGCGGGCTGCGGCGCCTCGTTGATCGGCATCTATTCCGCCTTGGGCAACTTGAAGTCGCCTATTCGATATAATGGTGAATATTCTGTCTCACATAATCCTGCTCTTGTGCAGATGGAAAGCTTGGAAATAGTGAGACTTGGGAGTAATGGAAGCGCTTGACTGTTATTGCCTGCATGGAGTCAGGCGATTGGAGGAAGCGACAATACCAAGCGACGGCAGAATATCGATAGTAAGTGCGTGATATCAGGCGCAGAGTCAGATTGATGGAGCTTTATGCTCCAATGCTAGCAATATCTGCCTTGCCATGTGCCCAGATGTCGCACGGCTTGCCATGGCCTAAGTTACCCAGGGAACTTCGTGAAAAGTCCGTAGGGCTTCCTCGGGGACTCTACTACTCAGAACGATGTGTGTGAATCGCTTGGAATATTCCCAAGCTCTTATTTTATTGGCCGAAGAAATTTCTAATGACCTTATTCCTAGAAGCCGTGAGAATAGAAAATATTGCCACATTCAGATATGATGCCACTCATAATTGTGACTCTCGTGTACTGAGCCAGCCATAGACCAATGGTAAAGTCCAAAAGAAACCGTAAAGAGTGTCTGGAGCCATCTTCCCTCCCAAGTCTTTCCTCCTCCTTCTGTAACCAATCGTTTCATAGACGCTCTATCAACCCATCCCCTTTAAGCATATTCTTCTCCATCTAACAAGAATCCCAGCCTCCAGAAACTTCCCTGCCAGCCAATCTCTGAATGACCGAGAATTAGAGAGGGGAGGCTTCTTCAGATAACGTTGCAAATCGCACCTTGTAGACCTTTGGTTGTCTCTGTGCCGAATCTGGTCACATAACCTGAATGACCAAGCGAATTAGGTCTTCTCGTTCAACATGGCGGGTGTCATCCACTGTCCTGTAGACACGGCCCTCCACGGAAGACCTCAATTATGGTAGAGCTGGGCGGTCGAAGCCCCGCCCAGTCTACGATATTGCTCCATCCGACATGCCCCCCGTGTCCCTCGGCAAGTGCATTTGGAGTTCCGAGAAAAAGTCCCCATCAGGAGCCGAAAGAGCAGCACTTGACACCATCGTCCAGGTTCAAACGACCCCTAGCTGAATATCTGATCTCAGCGGCTACTGAGGTCAGGTAATCAGCAGGGCGCCGCCAACCAAGTCGATGGAGTAGCAAGGCTGTTTCCCCCGGCTCCGTATATGGACATCTCCCCGAGACTTTGGACGCAACCAAGCGAGGGACTCCGGGGGCATACCGAGTAGAGCACACTGTTAAGGGTAATCTTGATCACAGACTTGACATGGGATGTTGAGGGACTTTGCAACGTTACCAGAAGATCAATGATGCCCAGATGCTCAATCACCTCCTCGGCAGCGTCGAGCCCGCCGTCCTTATAGACTGCGCCGACTATTGCCTCCAGGGTGTCAGCCTTAGTGCGTTGCGATACCATCCCCTGCTGGGACGGATTTCTGACGATGCACCGGGTCAAACCAACAGCGTCACAAAGCCTAGCTAGACGCTCGTTGTTCGCGCACATCTGGATTCGGGCGTTGGTGTTGCCTGTTTCGGCAGTCAGACTGGGCCTGAGGCCTTTCTTCCTATACTTGAATGATGGCTTCTTTGAGGAAATACCGATGCTAGTGTTATCATCAACGGACATCGTGACAACGACGACCGAGATAATCCTGTCGCCGAGTCCCGCGAGCTGCTTGTTGCCCTCGCGCAAACTCCGCGCGCCCACTCTCGTCACCGGAGATCCTGCGGCCTGGAGCGCTTCCCAGAGCCATCGAGGGTCTTTGAAGTCGTACCCGAGGATCTCCTCGGCATCAGACATCCTTTGATCAGCTTGGAAAGGGTTCATTGTTGTTAGAGGGCGGTGGTGAGTATTGAGTATGGACAGCTTGTTGGCTTAAGTAGGTGAGATTTACCAGACTGTTTGAAAACTTCCGGGGGTTTGAGGGGCTTTATTCTACCACTTGTACCCCTCTCAAATAATCGTCATAGTCCAGCCACCACGATGACCGCTGGCTGCATCATGGACGTAGTCTTTTCTTTTTCTAAGACCTGCATTGTTAGCCAGCCACAAGAAAGACGTCACGCTGTATGTATGTATGCCATTCTCTACTAAGCTGTGTCTTCCAAGCGATACGAACGGATTATTAGTTAAATCATAACATGCTCATTATCTTCAGTAATGATCAGGGCCGACCCTCTTGTGACCAAACTGGGACCAGACCCATTGCTGTTATCCTAGTTTAACGTGGAAACCAAAGGTAGATACAAGTACCCGGCATGTTTTGATACGTTGCAACCAGCTCGACCCGAAGATTTCAGTCAAATTTGTTTCTCTGGCAAGAATGATAAGGTGTAAGATCAGGTGGTCATTTTTGCAGTCATTGCCCACGCCGACGTTGTCTCCTTGAGGCAACAAAAGTTCTTTTTGGCCTTCAGCATTTAAGTGCGTGGGCCCACTGTATGTCAACATCTGAGCCACTACGAGGCCTCAATATTAATAAAACCGACAGGGGTAGGGCTGGTTCGAGAGGGGTAAGCTGATATGATGGACGCTTCTCAGCTGGGCTCGCCATTTAATTCTCGATTCGTCGACCTTTTCCATGTCACTCCGCGTCCGTGATCCAGTAGAAAAGTCCGGAACCAACCATGTCTACAGTTGAGCATTACTCGTTCTACGACGGCCTACCCGAAGGATAATGGACTCGTATCTTACTGCTTGAGCCAGGGGCTTACGACGACCCTGTCAGCTGCTCATTGTATCTCACACCATTTCAATCTGCAGGTAAGACATGAGTGTTATAAAAGGTCAAAACGGATGATACTCAAACAGACTCAAGAATATGAAGCAATATCTTATGTTTGGGAGAGCACGCAAGATACCGACTCTGTAGTCTGCCAGGGTCTTGAGATTGATGTGACGGCAAACCTCGTCCAGTCTCTCCGCCAAGTCAGATATGCAGACCGCCCGCGACATCTATGGGTTGATGCGCTCTGTATAAACCAGCGCGATCTCCAAGAAAAGGCATTTCATGTCAACATGATGGGAGAGATATACTCGCATGCCTGGCGGGTCGTCATCTGTCTCGGTGACGACGGACACCATGGCGAGGCTGCGAGAATCGCTTTGGACGCGATTCGAGACTACAATCGTCTTGCCGCGAAGTATATGACGGAACTTCGAATAGTCGACGGCAGTGGCTGGAAGCCGGCAGATGATGAGGGAGGTTATGGTCTCATTACTGGCGAGAGGCTACTACCTGCTGTGCAGATCTTCAAGAAGCCGTGGTTCGGGCGAGTCTGGGTCTTACAAGAAGTCGGTCTTGCTAGAGAGGTACTCTTGGCGTACGGCAGGTCAACCATCAACTTTACTCAGATCATGGACTTTGCTCAGGCGTGGGCGCAGACGGGCAACGATTTCCCTGGTGTTTATTTCAGTTCCGGCCTTATTTCCGGGCTCTTCAACCACGTCTGGGCAACGTACGCCGAGAGCGTTGACCACTCGTGGTATCGATCTTCTTTCATCCTCACCACTTCCGCACGGCAGGTGATGAGAACAAATAAGCCGGAGTTTCAGGACGTGCTGTTCAAGGCCAGACACATACAGAAGGCGACGGACCCACGGGATTTCGTCTACGCGTTTCTTGGACATCCTCTTGCAAAGTCGGACGACGGGCAGCTTTTGGTGGAGGCAGACTACGAAAGGACCATGGCGGAGTTGAGACTCCTTCTTTTCTCCCGCCTCAGCGAACGATCTCTTCGGTTTCTTGGCTTAACGTGGCACAAGGTTCTCGAAGATCTCTCCAAGGGACCATCCTGGTGTCCCTATCTAGATGCTCGTCGACCCTGGACGATGAATGGCAGATACGATGCAAGCAGAGACGAGAGCCTTTCAACCCAGGCAACGAATATTCAACCCCGGGTAGTTGATTCCTGCCTTGAGACGTCTGTCTATATCATTGATACGGTCTTCCTCTGTGGCAATATAGCTGGAGGAGAGCCGTCCCTGGACGGTAGTGCGCAAGCCGAGGATGCAGATGCCCACCGTCTGGCTACAGAGGCAGCACTTTTCAACCGGCCCAGCATCGCGGAAGAATACTGGGCTCTGCTGGAGGCCACTGAAAGGAGTCATAACCTCGCCTATGCGGACAAGGCTCTCGCGTTCGCCAGCACCCTTTTACACGCATGTGACGCGGATGACAAGGATCCCGCATCAATTGCTAGGAGCTTCAGCGACTTTTGCAAAGAACACTGTCCCACAATCCAGGATCGCCTTGAAAAGCACGAGTGGCTCAACCAGTGGGCTTCGACTAAGACTCACTTCATACCATTCGTACCACGTACGGCGAGTAGCATAAAATGCGAGAGGTTTCTCACCACGAAGAAGGGGCACTGGTATGTGCGAACATTTCTTGAAGAGTATGCTTTGACTTCCATTCGCTTGCTAACCAGTTATAGTGGAACAAGTACCCCGTTGATCAAGCCCGGCGATTTGATATGCATCATTTCATCTGTCCAGACACCCCTGGTGATAAGGCCCGTTGAAGGAAGAGACGGAGTATTCCATATTATTGGCTCATCCTATGTGTGCGGAATGATATACGGTGAGGTTTTCAAGACACCGAAGCCGGGTCACAGCTCCCCAGAAGTGTCAATTGCCCAGTTTCTGTGACGGCCCTCAAACAGACGAGGTAAATACTGTTGGGTTGCCCAAGACCTTATTCTTTTATTATTGCAGGACAGGATTGCGCTGAGTTATCAGGGAAAATTCAATGTTGATTCGTGTATACTTTTGCTACGATCCGTGAAATACTGCTACGGGCAAATTCTCTATGAAAACTTATTCTCCCGGCCTTGTTGCTCTCTGACAATGCAAGTATGTATTCGATTGTTACAGAGTAACCACCTTCTCGGAGCTGACATTCTTCTTGCCCTCCAAGCTGTCCGTCAACTCAATACCCGAGGTCTTAGCGGAGACCTCAGGCGATGCCTCTGAGTCCCCGGCCGTGGGATTTCCATACTTCTCAAGCGTATGAATGTCAAGCTATTGTGCAGAATATTAGCGACTCGTTCTCCTACTTGACGCGATAAGATACCGTAGCTTACCTTCCGAACGACAAAGACGTAGCCCAGCATGACGAAGCAGCAAATAATCATGACAATGCCACCCTTCTTCCAGTATGGGGCCTCATCAGCCGCGTAGAAAACGATACCCCAGAACGTATACAAGGTCAAAGAGAGGACGTTCATGCAGTAGACTGTAACACTGCGGACTGCGTCGTCGCCAGTGCGCTGGAGAATAATGCTTGCCCAGCCAAAGATCAACGGGTTGACCATGTACGCCGTGCCGGACAGGTAGAAGGCGAAGAAGGTTCCGGAAAAGGGAAGGGTTGGGACCAGGAGCATGATGGCGCAGATGAGCTGCAAGAAGATAGCCAAGACAGCCATGGGGACACGGGTACCGGTAGCGTCCATGTGCCAGGCGGCCAACATATTGGACACAATACCGACGGCCTGTACGCCGAGAGGGTATGTGTTGATCTGACTTTGGGTGAAGTGTGAAGACTGGTACTTCAGCCAGATGAGGAAGTTGTTTTGAACGGCGTAGGCCTCAAGGGTAGCGCAGACGGGAGACCAGAAAACCAAGATCCAACTAGGTAAGTGTCAGCGAGGTTTGTACATCACAGAAGGGGAAAGGACAGACGTACAACATGGGCTGCAGGAACAAGCGCTTCATGAGAGAAAAGGGGTTGATGCTATGCCCTCCTTCCTTGATGGGAGGCAGGCGAGCAACGGCCATTTTCTTCTCGGACTCACTCAGGTAGCTCGCCTTGGTGTTCTCCGGGATGTCAGGGAAGAAGAAGAAACCGAAGAAGGCAATGGGCAGCGTGATGATACCATCTAGGATTTTGTCAGTGTACTTCCCTGGTCGAGGTAGTAGGCTTTGCTTACCAATGAGGAAAACCCACTGCCAGCCACCAAGACCACCAAGTCCTCCCATGCCCTTGTAGATGGCCGCCATCATGACGCCGGCAAACATGGTGCCGACCTGACCGGATGCTGTGAAAATGGCCGTGCGCTTGGAGATCTCCTTTGGCTTGTACCAAGAGCCGATGATGTAGATGGTGCCGGCGTACGTGCTTGCCTCAGCAAGACCAAGGAAGAAACGGACGACGCAAAGCTGAGTGACTGTCTTGCATGCTGCACTGATCATCTACCCGGGGGGTTAGTACCTGTTTTGGCCATGCAGCAATCAATCATGTGAAGCTTACTGTCAGGGCAGCCCAGACAACGACCATGGACGGAAGCCAGATGCGGGGCTTAATCTTTTGAATAATCAATCCATGAGGAATTTGGCCGATGGCCATTCTGTGTAATCGTGTCAGCATATTCTGAAAATTAGGTGGCAGCATAAGCGACTGACCCTGCAGTCGTAACCGAAAGGACCGTGTTGTAGTCATGGCCCTTCATGTTCAGGGCCTCACGAAGGCCGGCGACCTGTGGATTGACAATTAACATCATAACGTAGATGATGGATCCAGGGAACTTACATATGCATTGGCAAAGGCAGCACGGTCTTCAGCATTGGAGAGGTAAGCTCACTATCCAATTCATCGGTCCCACGTGAGTGAGGCGGCTCTTACCGAGGAAGTTGAAGAAGTAACTTAGACAGCAGTAAGTCTGTGAACGTTGTAAGTCGAGAGCCCTCCTGCGACCGACCGAATGCGGTCACATACAAGGATGAAGAAGTCTAATGTGACTGTCAGCTTCAGTCTATAAATTCATTCGTCAACATTGCCTACCTATCTTCTGCACGAGCTTTCTCTCTTCCCTGCTCTTTGCTTCGTCACCCAGGAAGAAGACTGTGTGGCCTCTGAGTCAGTACCAATGTGGGCTTTGGTTCTTCAGTACAACTCTACCTCGGATCTTCTCCCCGACGGAACTCTTCTCAGCTGACATCTTTGCAACTGCCTACGCGGATGGGCGAATGATTGTGAAAGACGGATGAGCAGCTTTGCACCAAAGAAGGGAGACAGAGGTATATCAAACCGCAACGGCGCAATCAGATCCATCCCATAAGATTATCTCCGAATCTGATAAAACTTTTCCATCCCACCCACCTAGCCTCCTGCTGCGGGGACTTCCCTGGAATCCCTGCCTAATGGCGCATATATTCACAGTGAAGATCCGAGCTTCGTGGAGCTCGTGTAGTAGCTGACATATTGTGACAAATGGTTCTGACTGGGCGACACAGCCAAGAGGCTTGGGGAGCGTTACCTCAAAGCATACCGAAGGTGTCAAGCGAACCTGTCTGGCCTGCCGCATGGCTCCCCTTTTGGCAGGTTAAGTGTAAGCGAACTCCACTGATGGGCAGGGAGATGGCGTCCGCGAAAAATGAGACCGGCCCAGGCTCGAGTCATACGCGGACACGAGGAAAGAGAGACCTGACATCGGGAAATCTTTCCGAGGAGGTGACAATGAGCAGGAGGCCCAAGACTCGCCTAGAGCTTTTCTTGGGTTTATCATTATCAATCTTTCATCTTACAAAGATAAAATCGTCTGGCGCTCTTCATCAGATAAAATCTGATAATCAGGATACGGTCGAGTCGTGGACCGGGCCGGTGTCACGGCTTGAAGCTGGGGCAGGCGTTGGACTTTGCGTTAAGCTTTAGCATATTTTAGCAGATCCCCACCGGTTTGAACTTAAAGTCGTCCCGAGAACCGCCCCCACAGTATCCAGGCTCCCGGTTTGGCTCCGGATTCTGGGGCGTTGAGGGTTCTTGAGTCGAGTCAAGCCTGCCTCATGGACCGAAGCCGCAACTATGTTCAAACTCGCGTTCAAAGCCAAAGTTTCCATCAATTATCAAGAAGAAAAACAACTTGTCAGGCATGATGCTGACGATAACAAGAAAGAAGTGGTACAGAGCAGGAAAGATTATTGCCCCGATGATGCAGGGGCTCAAGAGACAATCGTACCAATCGTGCAAGTGAACAGACAAGCTCCGATGTAGCCGAGCATCCACGCTTCGGTGCTCGGTGTTAAGACCCGCAACCAACTTCAATCTCTTGGCTTTTAGTCATGAACAAGACTCGTGCTTTTGGTCGCAAAAACAGAAATCTCACAAACGGCTGCCCACGTGCTATCTAGAAAGTCCATATGAACGTAACATTTCCCAGTGTGCCACTTATTAGGTGTGGACTGAGTTGACACCTGCCGCTTGTTGTGTCGCGAACTACTATCGGATGATGGCTTAGTCATGTATATGACTGTAACGAGGGATCACTGGCATGCAAGTATTCGAGAAGTCCGGGTTGATGCATACGTGACCAAATATGCGCTTAAGCTGCTTAGTCTGGAACCGACAAACTTTCGGTTGTTTCTAAGCCATGGACCTAGCTGTAGATGAGTTCATCCAGGGCATGTGTGTCCGTGGTCCCATTTCCATCGATTGTCCGAGATGAATTCTTCATCTGAGAGCGCCCGGAAACCCCTGAGACGAATGCCTCAGTCCCGCAACAAAGCTTGCATTCCATGCCAGAAGCAAAAGGTTGAAACTTGGGCCTTTCGCCGCGGAGCTGTACTGACCCCGCAAATAGGTCCGGTGCCGAGCGAGTGACGATGGCACCCCGTGCCAAAGGTGCCAGAAAAGGGGAATTCAGTGCCATTTCAGCAAGATCCCACAATACTGGAAACCCAGCGGCAACGAAGCTCTCCAGTATGACTTCGTCTCCTCTTATTGTGTATTGATGTTGACTTCTTGAGCTAGGATGACGGTGGCTGAAGACCTTGAGACGCTACGCGATGCAATCAACAACATCCTGGCGAACAGGAAACAATCGACACTTGGGCCTCTCAAGACGAGACCCGTCTTCCCGCAAACGGAACGGAGCCCAAGTCCCTCGGCATCCGTGGCATCGGATCAACTTTCACAGAGTGGTGGTCATTTAACGGGCGACTCACTGAGCATGCGGACTCAAGACAGAGCGTCGGTAGAACCTTTGACCCAGATACCCATTAAGTCTCTATATGAGATCACGCGGCTCGAATCATTACGTTCTCGTCAAGTATCACCGTCGTCAACGAATAAGAGAACCCCGGCTGGCGTGAACGGGCCTCGCGATCTGGTTACAGAAGGCAAGATCAATCTCGTCGATGCCAAACGTCTTGTTCAGAAGTTCCTGGACCAAACGGACCATTATCTCTATGGCGTCACTACGATATATCAAGACCTGGATGGTATTCGTAATGCGTCGCCGCTGCTGTTCACAGCCATTTGCACCGTATCAGCTCTCCATGAGCCCCAAGGTGAATCGCTTTACCGCACCTGCAGCCTGGAGCTTCGCAAGCTTGTTACCAACTTCGTCTTTGCCCCGCAAGTGAGCATGGGCGACTTCCAGGGACTGCGTATCGCCTCATTCTGGTTGAGCGATATGGCGTGGTCAGTTTCAGGTCTGGCCATCCGCCGAGCTATGGAGTTCCAACTTGGGAAGGCATTCGACTTTGTCATCGGCGCTACCACTATTCAGAAGGTCTCTCCCCACAGGTTTCAGCTTGGGAGCCGAGAAGAGGCACAAGAGTGCTTGAGAGTCTGGTACCTTTACTACATCTGCGACCGCCATCTGTCAATTCTCTATGGCAGGCCCTCAAGCTTTGGAGACCAAATCTCAGTCAACAAGTGGGAAACCTACCTGAACGCAGTCCCGGAGAACAGCACCGACGTGCGGCTGGCAAGCCAGATCGAGATGATTCTGATACTGGACAAAGTCACTGGAATCTTTGGCACAAACGTGGAAGTTTGCATCCCTGGTCACTTTCACACCCAACTACAGGGGTTTAATCGTCAACTTGACCAGTGGATTATGGCTTGGACAGGCCGATATCGTGAGTTCTCACCTTGCAACTTAGCTTGCGGTGACCGGGCTCTGACTACGCGAACAGGACCACACGAGAGAATAGGCAACTTTCCACTGAAGGCGCTCACACTCCACTACCACTTTGCGAAGCTCTTCGTATCTTCTCACGTTTATCGCGGCCGATCGTCTCACGGTGGCGGTGAACCAGTTCCACCAGAGTACTCAGATATGGCTCAAGTTGCAGTGAGCAGTGCCAGCGCCATTGTGGAGCTCATTATAAACGACGTCGACATCCGAGCTGCTTTCGTGGGGATGCCTCACTACTGTCATACCATGATTGCATATGCTTGTTCATTTTTGCTCAAGCTTGCAACGAGTCAACATGACAAAAGCCTGAACGCAAAGGAAACCTTTGGTGCGATTCGAAAAGTAGCAGACTTCTGCCAGAATGCCCAGTGTACGAGCTATCATCTCGTGCACTGGATGGGTGCAGGCCTGCGGGAGCTCGCTGCGAAGTGTGAGAACGCCTTATCAAATCAGTCGACAGGTCCCAAAGCTCGCATTGGAGTCCAGGCCGAGGGAATGCTGCTCCAGGACGACATGTCCATGCAGCAGGCGCACGAAGAGCTTGAGACGAGTCTAGGCATGTCCATTGAGCCTGGAAATGCCTGGGATGCAGCAAGAGGTGATGCGAGCTTCCAATGGGGAATGGGGCCAATCGATGCGTCCCTGGGTAACATGAGCTCAGGCTTCATAAACCCGACGTTTGACCCGAACATGGGGTCTGAAGGGCCTGAAGCAGGATGGGAATCATTACTGCCAACATTTGATCTTGAACACATGGGTTTTGGGTTACTGTGACACTTGTAATCTATAGTTCTAGCTTATAATGACAAAACATCCTTCGCTGCTACCTTAAGCTCGGACATCATCCTCTGCAGTCTTGATCCACGAAATGGAGTCTTTCAAATACGTCGACGCCCGAAGATCACCAGAACGGGCATGAGCTTCGAAATTCTCGGCCCGAGCAGCGCGGCCACACAGCCGCCCCAGCTCACCGCTGGCCTTCTCACTGACGACCTCTTGATAAGTGCATGTTTTGAGATACTTTCCAACCCAAAGACCGCCACTGTAGCGAGCCCCCTTTCTTGTTGGCAAAACATGGTTTGTTCCAATACACTACAGTCTTTAGTATTTGGATCAAATGAGACAGATGCTGACTTACCTTGTCACCGTAGCTGACACATGTCTTCTCGCCCAAAAAGAGGGCGCCGTATTGTTTCATCTTTTGCAAGGCTTCCCGCGGCTCTCGTGTGAGTATCTGAACATGTTCCGAAGCAAAGGTATCGGCGACCTTATAAGCCTCATCCAAGTCATCGACGACAATCACCTCGCCATGGTCTTTCCAGCTGACAGCAGCAATGCCCTTGGTTGAGAGATGCTCCAGACATGCATCCACATAGCGGATAGTCTTCTCTGCCACTTCTTGAGAAGACGTGATGAGAACCGCCGGCGTATCTGGACCATGCTCGGCTTGAGAGACCAAGTCTGTCGCAACAGTCATTGGGTCCGCGTACTCGTCGGCGACAATGAGAATCTCAGTGGGGCCTGCCACAAGGTCGATGCCGACCTCGCCGTACAACTGACGCTTAGCTTCAGCAACGAATGCGTTACCGGGACCGGCGATGAAGTCGACCTTCGCGATGGTCTCGGTTCCCAGGGCCATGGCCGCGACAGCCTGCACACCGCCGAGAATGAAGATTTCATCACAGCCGGCAAGATGCATCGCTGCAACGGTAGCGCTGGGAATCTGACCAGCGATGGGAGGGGTGCACCCGATTACGCGGGGAACGCCCGCGACCTTCGCAGTCAGGATGGTCATGTGTGCTGAGGCCAAAAGGGGGTACCGGCCACCCGGAATGTATGCGCCAACTGTTTCGATAGGAATGTTCTTTTGTCCAAGGAAAACACCCGGCTCGCTTTCAATCTCAAAATCTCGTATGCTGTCCCTCTGTGCTTGTGCAAACCGCCTCACATTCTGCTGGACTGTCTTGATGTCTTTGATGGTCTGAGGATCGACTTTTGCAATGATGTCCTGGATTTGCTCCGATGACAGCTTGAACGACTTTGGCTCCCAATTATCAAACTTCTGGCTGTATAAGCGAACAGCAGCGTCCCCGTTGGCCGAGATGTCGTTAATGACCCCTCGAACAACGTTGGGAACGTCTACCGACGGAGCTGGAGCAGTGCCATTTGAAGTGGCGGCACTGGGCTTCTTGATATGTCTGGGAGCCATTTTTGTAAAGTATAAGTCCGCAACGATGGTGAGATGATACTTATTGGATACTAAGGCAGATAATGTTGATAGAAATGGAGGAGCGGGGCGATAATACGATGCACTTGATTGAGCAGGATATGACTATGTTTTGTATTGCAGCAACGCTCGACATGAAGCAAGAACATTGCATTTCAAATCAAACAACTTTCCGCTATCGGATTCACAAGTCCCGATGAGCCGGAATTTGATCCGGATGTTCAGCGAAGTACGGCTTTGCCGCCAGTGCTTGCGAAGTGACCAATAGGCCGGCGAAGTTCTCCGCAGCGCTCGGGTTGTGGGGTTTAGGTGTGTCGGTGAACTTCGCCGAGCCAAGTCCCAGCCAACGTCTGAGTCGCCGAAATTCCCCGATCCGTCGGCATGCGATAAAACAGATATTGAGAGAGCTTCTAAAAGGTCTCTTTCTGTTATGTTATTTGTGGATACTTGCATTGAACTGCTCGATGTTAGATGTTGTACTTACCCCAAAATGTAAGGCAAGTCCCCGTGGATTTTCAAAACCTATTGGACGAAAACCACATATCCTTTCATCTGAACTCATTCACGTTATTCTTGTGAAGTATCTACTTTAAGCTTGCCCAGAAGCGGCTTTCTTCTGAGCGGCTTCAATCATCTCGCGTCTCTTCTTCTGGAAAATGGGCTCAACCTTTCCATCCAATGCTTCTTTGCAGAACTCTTCAAATGGCTTTCCAGTTAAGTCTGGGTAGAGTTCCTTGCCGATTTGATAACCCAGATAACGGGCGTACTCGGGAGTGTTGTCCCCTCGAAGACCCCAAGACTTGCGGTACTGCAAGACAGACAGCTTGTGAGGGTTGGCTTTGTCATCCTTCGCCTTCACCATCGCGGCCTCGATATCATCAGACGACAGCTGCATTATGTCAGCTACAACTCAATGAGACGAGAACAGGAGGTACATACGTATTGTCTCTCGAGCTTTTCTCCGCTCAAACTTTCAATGAGATCGTAAACTTCGTTTTGCGAGATCAACTGGGTGTATGCGAAAACCTTCTGGTTCAGGGTACGAGGGTCCGCAACGATGCGAGCGACGTATTTGCCGATATCCCTTAGGTCCGTGATAGCAGACTTGACAGTGCCATCCCCTGCAATCCAGTTGTCAAAGGGGCTGGCGACAGCATCAATGCGACCGGAAGCCAAGCGAGGCAGGGTAATCTGGTACCACCAGCCGACGTCAATGACGGTGTAGGGAAGGTAGAGTGTTTGAACATGGTTCAGGACATCCTCTTTCTGTGCGTCAAAGCTTAGCAGTTGCATCTCCTAGGCTCACCAATGACGCTCAGTCTTACCTGGTCGCGGAACCATAACATTCCCCTAGCCGGCATCACGGTACCAAAGAAGCAGGGGACGAATCGCCCGACACCGGCCTTCTTCGACGCGCTGGCAAGTGGGAGCTGATCAAGGAGGCTGTCTGCAACGATGGCGGAAATGACGACATCGAAGCCAGTGACTTGCTTAACGATTTCATCCTCAGGTCCTGTGAGGTCGGTGGAAGCTATCTTGACGCCTCTTTCTTTGAGGGCGTGAACCTCGGGCTTGTCAAGCGAGCCGGGTCGGATGAGAGCGGTTACGTCCTGTTCCGTGTCAGTAGGCATACGCAACGATCCTGGCGACCATCAAATTTCTCAAACTCGTACAAACTTCGCATCTGGAGATGCTAGGAGTCCATTCACAATGGAAGTTCCGGTCTCCCCGGTGGCTCCAACGACCGCGACCTTCATTCTTGTGTTGAACTTGTTGATGAGTACGCTATGCTGAAAGTGCTTCTTACGAACAAGTGCGACTTGACTGTATTCTTTTACCGACTGAATATGATAGAGTGGAGAGTTCAAGATCAGTCGGTCGCGATTTAGAGAGAAGTCTGTGGTTTACATAGAATTTATCTCGCAACCGACAACAAGCATCAAATGGATCCCTAGTTGGGGAACTCGAAGCTCATTCGTTCCCGCCGCCAAGATGAGATCATTGCTACTGTGTTTACAAAGCAGGATACAAAGTCCGCAGGAAAGCGGGGAAAAGAAACGGGCTGGCCCGGCTTGAGACACGTTAAACGGGCGGAGTTTGTGGGTTCTTTGAACCGGGGTCCCCGCTTTCGGTTTCGGTTCCGGAAAGCCACCGACAGTCCGAAAGGTGGCAGTGATCCCGGGAACAGCGGCCCGGACCAACAATAGATAACAAGTTAACAAGCCCAGGTCAGGCTTAGATCCTTAGGGTAGATCAACATCTTGCCAACTGTGGAAATATTATTCTTAGCCCGATGCAGCCTATGAACCTTTCGGCATACGGAACGTCTTCTGTTGATTGCCTAACTCTCGTGCTGCTATGTAAGTATACGTAGAAAACAAGTAATGATAGTGGAAAAACATGAAATAATGCCTAAAATAATGTCGAGGAAGTTTCGTAGCCCACCCTGGAAGGGATTTCACGGTAGGGACTGCATCATCCTATCTACTCTCAGTGCCTAATACTCAGTTGGAGCACCAAAGGCCTGAGAACCTAGCAGCTAAAGAACTAATTGTTATGTAGAATTGATGGTACCTGGAGCGCGCAAGGGTCACACAATTGTTCGAAAACAACCGAATGTACTAGGGGGGCTATACAAGGTGCCAGTGGAAAGGGAACGGCAAAAGGATATCCAGTTAAGAAACTGGAGACACCTTGGACAGTGATTTTCATGGAATCCTATTGAAGGCTGAGATAATTGAACATAAATGAGCCTTTGCGTTGGATTGTTCTTCGTGGCTACCTTGAGAGGTTGAAAAAAGTTCGAGACGGAATTGACAGCAACCTCGCCACTGGGAACTAACTTTCCCTAGACTGGAGTTGACCATAAATTTACAGTGCATTGTAAATCACTTGCGTGAAAAAAAAATCGCCAGATCATTTCTCGTCAGAAACACCAATATTTACGCCCCCTTCATCTTCACTTAGCGTACTCACCTCACCCCTCCTAATCAAAAGTCAACAGTCAAGACTGCACGGAAGTTCAGCCCAGTTTCATTGCAAGAGCCTGTTCATCCCTGCCATACGGGTAAACAGCCATGTTAGAAGACACGGAGCTCCGCGGAGTCTACGACACTCTCCGTTTGTCTCGCGAGGGCATTTATCGGTGGGGCTTCTACCTCTATCGCACGACCTATGACAATCAGCCGCTCTGGGAACGCTACATCTCCAACCTCAGACACCGAGCCTTCGACTTTATCGCGAGGGACTCTTCAAGCAAGCGCGACGAGATGCAAGCAACTTTCCGGATATCAGTCTTACCCAGCCAACGATAGCCGCGACTACGCTCGATTCAACCTGTGCCTTTATGTGGACGCAGAATGCCTGAGTTCATTGGAAACATCTACTCCTTTTGTAAAGGTTGTGAATGCAGAGACCCCAATTCCCGACTCTGAGGGGGAGTACTCGGAGAGTGACGAAGACCTGACAGACAGTGACGATGAGTCTGAAGTGAGCGAGCACGATCCCGAAGACGACTGGATGTATCTGGAGTGCGAGTCGCTTTGCCGTTACTACGACATCATGATTTACGGAGCTGAATGGGATCGGCAGTCTGGGCTGGTTAAGTACCCCAGGAAGCGCCCATGGGATCTTTAAGGAGACGCACCCTCTGGCGTATTTTGGTCAAGACGAGACACCTCAACCTCTTACCAAAGAACAAACAATGAAGCTCTCGCGCATGGGAAACAAATAGATTGAACTAGTCCCTTCAAGGCCTTAACTTCAGGCCCATGATAGATATATACATTAAGTCTTCTTGATAATCACCACCCGACTGTCGTAGTCTCCCTCAAATGCGTACTGAACCCCAGTGTTCATCAAAGTCGCTCCAGAGTAGGTGCCGTTCCCGTCCAACGAGTACGAAGCAGTTGGGTCCAATCCTTGCAGACGAAGCCTCGGCAGGGCGTGGTTGTACCAGGATCTGACCTGGTAGTAGAAGAGAACAGCTTGGGACCCGTCCTCAGAAATGACCATGGCAGCTGGCCAGTTGGACTCTTCAGGCAGGTTCAATCGCCACAGGTCACCTCCGATCACAATGGGATTGACCACCTCATTGAGAGCCAGCAGTTCGGGGATCTGGACCTTGTCCTCGTCAGAGATCTCGGCTGGGTTCAACTCGAGGCCGAAGGAACCGCCCATCATGGCAACGTGAGCACGGAACTTCATGGGGATTGTACGCGTGGTCTGGTGGTTGGGCACCGCTGAGACGTGGGCACCCATGGCAGCGAGCGGGTAGGCAAGGGATGTGCCAAACTGGATGGAAATGCGATCCAGAGCATCGGTGTTGTCGGAAGTCCAGATTTGAGGGAAGTAATGAAGAACACCGGGGTCGAAGCGGCCACCACCAGACGCGCAACCCTCCCAAAGAACATCTGGGAAGCGAGAAGTGAGGGTCTCGAAGACGTGGTACATTCCCAACATGTAAGAGAGACCGATTCCAGGGGTAGGTGTCTCGTGAAAGCCTCTGTTATTGTCCCATTTGACGTATGTGACGGGCGCACTGGAAAGAATACTGGAAACGGATTCGATGATGTACTCCTGAACCTCCGGAAGAGCCACGTTGAGAACCAGTTGGTTCCGTCGGATCGTGCGAGGGTACGGCCCCGCGTGGAGGGCCCAGTCAGGGTGCTCGTGGTAGAGAGTCGAGTTGGGATTGACCATCTCGGGCTCAAACCACAGACCAAACTGCAACTTGTCGGAAGAATTGGTAACTTGTAGGTTCGTGACTTTGTTCACGAGAGCAGGCAGGCCATCTGGGAAGCGAGTAGGGTTGACCGTCCAGTCTCCAAGACCGGCCGTGTCGTTCAATCGGGGGTACTCCTGGCCGAACCAGCCGTCATCGAGAACGAACAGCTTGACGCCAAGTTGCGCAGCCTCCTGGGCGAGGTCGTAGACGGTGCTCTCGTTGTAGTTGAAGTAGAGTCCCTCCCAACTGTTGAGTAACGCCGGGCGAGGCTCGGTGACGAATTTGCTTCTCATGAGGTGCTTCCGGTAGAGTCGGTGGAACTTTCGAGACATGCCACCAATTCCTGTGTTGGAGTAGATGGCGACAACCTCAGGCGTGGTGAGAGTCTCTCCTGGTCCGAGCGGCCAAGAGAGTTGGTAAGGGTTGAAGCCGATCATGGCCCGAGTGAAACCTTGAGATCCTTTCTCGACCTCGGCGGAAAATGAACCTGTGTAGACTAGGGAGAATCCCCAGGCTTCACCCTGAGACTCGGTTGTATCCGGAGATACAAGTGCCAGGAAAGGGTTGTGGAGATGAGAAGAGTACCCGGTTGTGCTTCCGAACCTAGTTGCGAGTGGAGTCAGCATACTTCCCTTGGCATATAACCATCGCGTAGTTGGCACTTACCCTTGCGTGCCGTAGTCAATCTTCCGGCGGGTTCTCATGGCCTCTCGCGCCCAGTCTCCTCTCAGCTCGAGGAACTCCATGTCGTCGAATGGCAAGTCCACACTGAGACTTGCAGCCTTCTCCACCGTGATGTTTCCCTGGCCCTCGTTGGTGATGTTGACGCTCCGCACAATGGCATCGTACTTCGGGAAAATTGAGTATGAGAGATCGACGGCGATTGAACTGTAGTTGTCGAAGAGGGAAACGACCAAGGTTGAGACGTCGTTCTCAGTTCCAAACGTGGACGGAAGCCCAGGCAAGCCAGGCTTGCCCTGGACGACCCTGTGAGATCGATACTGGAGGTCACTGACGGTGTATCCAGCTGTCTCGCGAATCTGCAGTGCGGGGACCCTGAAGTCCCCACGGCCAAGATCAGGGTACTCCCGTCTGACACGGCCGATCATGTCTACCCATCCGTTGACTTCTGGAGCAAGCATCGCCATACTCTCAGTAGCCGAACCTCCGAAATGGTCGGTGAGAAGGTCGCCTGTGAGCTCATCGACATGGAAGCGGTACGATGTGTGGTCACCATTGAGGGCAAAGGACGTGCCATCAACAACGATTCCTTAACAAGGTCAGCGCTGCTGGACTTGAGTTGATAATGGTGTGACTTACCATTCGCGGAGACATTCTGGGCTGATGTTTGACCAACAAGCACAGTTGCGGAAGCAGCCAAGGCCAAATGCCTCAGCCAATTGTTACCGGCCATGTTGAGGGCTAAAGAGGTCGAATCACCAATGACAATTGGATGCCGGATGAGCTCGCCAGAGAAGTGCGTTGTTCTCGAAAGTCCTGGCTTCCATTTGACTTTTTCACGGCGGAAGAACCGGTATTTATGTCACTTTCTACCTGCATATGCGGCTCGTCCGGGTCTCCAAGAATCTCGTGATGCATCCGCTCAAGTCACGACCCATCGTCAAAATTGTCGGCGGTTCCCCTCTCAAAGATCAGCAGGGCAAGAAAAACAACTCCTCCAACATTGCACCTGAGAGCCAAAAGAGTAACGATCAACCTGCAGGATTAGTTTTCCGCAGCTAACCCGCAGTGCCAGAAGCACCGGATGCAACGTTCGGCCGGATCACAATTTGGGCAACATGCAGCGCCAAACCCAATCCTGTTAGTTGGAGATGAGGGGTAGCTAGGCCGGGGTAGCACTGCAGTGGAACACTGGGGAATGGGGAAGATTGGTGGGCGGCCGGCCTGGGGTAAGCGATGTTTATTCTGTGTATTCGGGGAACTGTCCGGCAAACACTCCGGGCAGCATTTTCTACGTAGTCGATCATCCGAGTAGTAGAGAAATTCGAGCTCGAAGTTGAGCACATGGATATTTGCTGACAACTGACTGAAGCATCGAAGAAAATCTCGGGCGCAAAGAATGTTCCTGCTTCGCATCATTCACCGGTGAAGCAATTTGTTTCTCGCTGATGCCGATGATGACCCCACTGTTGTTAGTGTCGCCAAGAAGACCGTTGGTCTGATCCTGATCGCGGAACGTCATCGTGGGGTTGAGTGGTATAAAGTATTCCGCCAGTTTTCCGCCGGCACCACTACTACAGGAAATCCCCACTCACGGTAAGCTCAAAAGGCGGAGTATCTATCTGTTGATTGGCTATTTGCGAAGTTTACCCCAACCTCTTTCATATCGTTTGTTCTCGTATGATTTTCTAGAAACCTCACCGGCACCAAGAAAGACGGTCCATCGTGGGTCGGACTGATCTGGCTTTCCGTAGCTCGGTCCTATTGTGGATTCTTAGACCGACGATATGAACATAAGGCTGTCATTTGGCTGGTTGCAGAGTAGTCACGCTGACTCAAGCGAATATTGTGAGGAGATGTTTATTGTCGTCAATTGCCCCCCCGGATAAAATTGCACGATTGGGTTGCGTGGTTCATGTCGGATCGTTCCTACAGGTCCATGTGAAAGGCCGTTGGAAGCATCTATCGATACAACCAGGCATGGGCATCCATCCAATTGCTCAATATGTTGTTATGAATGAGAACAGACAGCTTCAGGCCATCTCTTAAGTGTCTGTTAGCCCGGATGCGGCGGTTGCAGTTAGTGACGGAGTTTAGGCTTTGACTAGACGCCTGGCGTTATTTGCCATTGATCTGGTAATAGCATGAACACGATGGGTATTGTCTTGAACGATCACTGTTCAAAGCTTCATAGCGCGGAAATTATCCTTTTAATAGAATGGGAATCCTATTATTCGGACAAAAGATGAATTCAACTAGGTAAGTATTGTTTTGTGTTTGAGCTAACTCTGCTTACGTAGTTTACCAAGGACGACAAGACTCCACGTGGAACAAATGTTGAATTGAAGCATATACCCATCCATGGATGACAACGACAGGTTCTGTGGTAAGCCGTAACAGAAAATGAAACATCATCGTACTTGAACACAAAGTGAATATGCGAACGAAGGAGATTCGATAGAGAAACCCATGTAGAGAGAAGTTAGAACTAACGAGACTTGTTTGACAAACTCCACCAACAGGCCTTTCATTGGTATCTCCACTCAACGTCCTCCCAGCCCTGCCTTCTCGTCAACGTTGCCTTCTTCGACTTGCTGCCGTATATAGGCGATCGCAAGCCAGAGTGCTCAAAGAGCATTGCGTGTCCCGGCACCTGAACCCCCTTCACCTCAAAGCCGACAGCCAACACGGCCAGTGTTCCCAAAAGCTCGGAGAAGGCAAAGTTACGACCAGGGCACAGATGCTTGCCTCCACCAAAGGGGACGAACGATTCTTTGGAGCCCTTGGTGATCTCAGGAGTCGGCCTGAGCCATCTCTCGGGGTTGAAGGTCTCTCTGTCATCACCCCAGACCTCTTTTTTGTGCATAACAGAGGCGCTCCACTGAACCTCGATTCCCTTCTTCAGGAGGTACTCTCGTCCCGTCTCATGATCAGTCAGAGTCGTGTCCTTGTTCATGACCATCCTTGCTCCAGTGACAGTGTTCTCAAAGCGAAGAGTTTCGCGGTAAGAGGCAACAAGGTAAGGGCACTTGTTTCCAAGCGCCATGACGTCGACGTTTGCGACGCGACGGCCGCCTTCTTCAGTGATTGTAATGACACCGGCGGTCTCTACCTCCTTTCGGAGACGATCCAGATACTTGGGCTCGGAGAAGATATTGACCAAGAGCCAGAACATCGACGGCGCCGTGTTGACTGTTGACGCAACGGGAAGTGAGTCCATAGCACCGATTGTGACATCGGGGAGGCCGAAAGATCGCCAGAAAGCTGCGCGGCCACGAATCACAGCTGAAACGGATTCTCCTTGATCGAGCTTTTGCATGTAGAAGCCAGCCAAGCCCTTGACGATAGTCATCCTGGCCTTCAACGCCTTGCCAGCAATGATCTTGGTAAGCCATCCATACTGCAGCTTTCCGAGGCCAGTCTCATATTTCCTAAAAGAAAATATTTTAGTAAACCATACATTTCTTTGACACGTCAAGGAAAGTTACGTACCAGATAGAGTCAACCAGCTCAGGGTTGTTGAACGGGCTGTGCTCTCCATATAAGGCCCGGGTGGTGGCTGTGCCAATGATATCTCTCGTCCAGTGGTAAAAGTCGCTAATCTCAACGGGAGACCCAGGCTTGACAGCGTTGAACCGGTCGCCGATGTAGTGCAGTGCGTTCAAGTTCATGTTCAGTAGGTTGTCTCCGGAAAGAGCTGCAATGGTGATCTTGGAAATCTCTTCGATGGCGTTCTCTCGAACAAGCCTCCTCGTAATCGTCACATCAACACCCATTGCTTGGGCAATCTCCTCAATGCGCGCACCGAACTCCAAGGTCTTGTTGCGCATAGCGCTTTGGACCAGAGGTGCCGTGTTGATCACGTACATCTTTTTGTTAAGAAGGGGAAGGGTGCAGATAGGCAGCTTTGTGCTTTTGCTGCATGATTGGCCGTTAGTACATGTCATCGCCGCCGAGACATCACAGTATTGGAGTTGTGGCTGTGGATACTTACGCGAGCTTTTCATATACTCCCGGGAACTGGGTGCGAACGCCGAGAAGATGGCCTATGATTGGCAAGTTGCCCTTGAGGACGGGAGGCTCGCGAGGGTCAACGGGCGCCGAAATCAGCTTGTCGATAACAAGGAGCAATGCGAAGACAACAGCAAGAGCTGTGGCAACCAAGGAGACCGGAGAGCCTGAGGTGAGGCGCCCAAGCAGCGTCGCTGCAGCCGTCGCATCGATAGGTACCTTGTCCGCCATGATTGCAAAGAAGAGCGGACGAGCAATAGAAGAGAATAAATGTAGAGGGGAGGAGGATGGGAAACTGCAAGAGCTATGAGATGAGTGCCATCTGTAGGCCGATTTATATCAGTCGACCCGCCCAATGGTATTGTTAACGGCATCTGTCAAGGCAGCTTGACAGCATGCTATGCAGTACAACAGTTCGGGCATTGAGTTCGGATGGTGAAACCTTCTCAGGCGTTGTGCCTCACTTCGGAGATGGGACCCTTACTGGCGGCTATTGCCAATTCCTGGAATTTCATTGGGGATTACACTGAATGTCGCTATTCTGCCGCTGTTGGGCCAATTGAAGGCCCCTGTAGCGCTTGGCCAGTTGCCCAGACGTATCACTGCCACGGTTGATCTGGCCGACCGTTGCAACGCTCCGCTCTCGGTCTCGGTTTCGGGGTCTTGCGCAGTCACATACGATTCCGAGAGTCTGCTGGACTGCTCCGGTGTTATTTGATATAAGAGTCGTAGATGGAGAAAAGGAAAAAGCAATGTAGACACATGTTAAGCGATTGCCGCATTCATTGATACCAAGCCCACTCATCATCTACACAGATTCATTGCTCATTTCAAATATCATGGCGACCATTACTGGACTGCGTGTCATTGTCGCTGGGGCGGCCACTGGTGTTGGTGCCGGCACCGCGAAACTGCTCGCCGCCCGTGGGGCCAAGGTTGTCGTAGCCGACATTAACATTGCCGCAGCAAAGGATGTTGGTGCCGAGATCAACAATTCTGGAGGCAGTGCCACCGTCATCGAGTTCGATCTTGCGGATGAGCAGTCCATCAAGAATCTCATCGAGAAGGGCACTGAGTGGCTTGGGGGGCTTGACAGCCTGCTGAACATCGGGGCCGATCTCAGCCCCAAGACTTTGGGCAACGACCGAGCAGTGCACGACATGGATGCTGAAATTTGGCATCGGACATTCCAAGTCAACACCACAGGTTACGCCTTGACGACGAAATATGCTCTTCCTCACCTGAAGCAGGCCAGTGGCGGTACCATCATCAACATTTCCAGTGTGAGTCCAATTTTGTGGCATTCTTACTCATGTCGATGACTGACAAACCGCAGATGGGTGGGCACTACTTGGGTACTCCAGAGCCACTCCGAGTGGCCTACGCTGCTTCAAAAGCAGCCGTGCATGCCTTGACACGTCATACAGCCACGACATATGGCAAGGACAATGTCAGGTGCAACACTGTTGCCCTGGGGCCTATCTTGACTGAGACTCTTCAGAAGTCCATCAACGCAAGCCCTGCCATGCAAGAGGGCTTAAAGAAGGTGCCGCTGCAAAGGTTGGGGAAGCTGGAGGAGGTGGCAGCTCTACTGGCATTTATGATATCCTCAGATGCGGCATATGTCACGGGTGATATCTGGTCAATCAACGGAGGAACTCATGTCATGACCTATGCTTGAAACGATTGATTGAGTGGAACTTCAAGGACACAATGTGTACAGAACCTCAAGCCTGCGAGAAATACGAGATAAATTGACAGTATGGACTTACGGATTATTAAAAGACAGCAGTCATCGACTAACTTCGCTGTATCAAGTGCTTTAGTTCCGTTAAGACAAAACTCATATGTATTTGAGAGCCTCTCAAGGCTTATGCAATTCCATAGTCTGCATGAGATCTCGAATTTGGCGACACATAGGTTCGTATGCTAGGTTGCAAATGATACCACAGACGTTCCCCGAGGCAGTATTGTGTGAGTGTTGCTTCCACCTGGCTTCACCAACACATGATATTCAACCGCACGATATAGGTAGAAGGTTAGACTCTAGCAAGCGTCCCAAAGGCAGACAATAGAACCTGTGGCTGTGTTCCCAGTGCACTGATTTCAGCGTTTCTTGGCTCAATCTGGCTAAAGTCATAGGTTCTTTGAGCCAGAATGTCAGTCTTGCTTCTCAACTTTGACGATCACCGGGACCAATGAAGGGTAACACCGAGAATCCAGTGACAAGACTGTGGTGGAGTTGTGCTCCAGACCTCTTAGTCTTTAGCTGTGAGAGGCGACCGTTCCTCTGTTGACTCTAGCAAAGTGTCCTAGGCATAAGCTTAGTGACATTTGGGAGGCGATGACTGAATGTTTCCACTAGTGGGCAGCCACGAGTTCACCCATTTTGGTAAAAGATGTTCCATTCATGGTAGGAGCTGCGGCTGAGATAATTGAGATCTGCTAACGTCGAAATCCACTAGTTTGACGGCTGGATGTCCACCAGTCACGACGCAGTATTGAAGCCATCGCCATGAGCGGCGTGGCGGGGAAGTTGAGTTGACATGCTTGTGGCGTTGCCAGCGCGAAAAATGGACCCTGGCGTTCATTGTTCAGCAGCTTGCTTTGTTCCCTATTGTTGAAGTCTATGAAGCATCAGACATAAAGCCTGTTGTCCCTTTGATGGACCTTCCAAGCCATGAGATTGTTTCATCGCAAACCAGTTCATCATCAATCATCCCCTCTCACCACACATCATATCGTTATGCATATTTCTCGCCTAAGTATTGCCGCTATTCTTGCCTGGGGTTCTGCTGTGACAGCAGCCCCGGCTAGCCATTGCAATGTGGTGGACGCAGTCTATGCAATCTTGAGAGGGCCCCTGAGAGCCGAGGCATCCCAGTTCTGTCTGGGCTACCTCGGAGGTATGAAGACCACCACAGTAACAACGGTAAGTATTTACACATGCGTTTTTTTCTCTGGTAAATGCTGATGTTGACCCTTTACCAGACGGCCACACAATCAGGTCCGGGCCGAACTGCCACAGTCACGGTGCCAGATCAGACCCAGGCACAATCTGTCACCTTGACCAACGTCAACCAACAAACGATGACCAACACAATTACGGGAGAAGGTTCTACTGCTACTGTGACGGTCACAGTCACTGCGGGAACCAAGACTATCTACCAAAAGAAGAAACGTAATAACCGTCCTGCATGCCCGTCTGCTCTGCGTCTTTTCGCCGAGAGTCGTATCTCAAGTGCCTGCAGCTGCATCGCCCAACCTACCACTAAGACCATCACCACCACTGCCAAGGTGACCGTATCGGGACCTCAAGCTACACAGATCGCCCCCGAGAAGACCGTCATTGTCACTGTTACTCAGACGGTTCAGGTCACCAGCCAAACACAGGTTACCCAAACGGTCGCCGGAGATGCAGTCACGCAAACCGTCACCACCACGGTCACCCCCATCCTCGTTAAACCCAAAATCTGCAACGCGAGAGGTCTCCCAGGACCAAACGCTTTCAACTATGACGCAAACTTCAACTCCAACCAGGCTGACTGCATCGCCTCATGCAAGGCAGATAATAGGTGCCTCAGCACTGGCTTCTACATCGTAACCGACCCTGACAGTGGTACGCAGACTGGAACCTGCAGGAAATACGACAAGTCTGTCACTGATTCGGCGGACCTTGGTCCTGGATATTACAACTTCAACGACAAGGCTTGTTAAGCTGTTGAAAGATCCAATGACGAATTGGCTATCTCTTGATGTGCTCGGGAAACAGACTTAGATAGACGCAAGTAATACACAAGTCCCTTTTCCTGCTAAACCCATCCGGATGCAATTCCCGCTCAACATCCCTTCCCGCGGACCCTCTTCCGCTCAATCTTTCTTGCCTCTGCGTTCGACTTCTCTGATTTACGCTTGGCTTTCTCTCTAGCCTTCTTCTCGACAGCCTCGATTCTCGCGGGCAGTGGTTGAGGCGAGGGGTTGCCCGTGGAATCCCACATTCCCTCCCCGATCCACGGGTTCTCAATGTAATAGTGTCTGTACCAGCGCCCAACCCGGTAATTCTCCAAACAGTTTCGCCAATACCGTTTGTTATCACGACTAGCCTGGTGCACCTCATTCTGCTTCACGGTCAAGCCGTTGAGGGCCCTCTGCTCAGCGTCACGAGCAGCCTGTTCTTGGACTCGTCGTGCCTCCGTTTGTTTGGAAGACGGCAAGCCATAAAACTTGACAAGAACCTCCTTGTCCACTAATGAGTCTGGAACGGCGACATGAACCGAGTGGTGGTCGTTGAACTCGTCAAAGCCGTCCGGGATTTTCCAAAAGTCCTCCCAAATCACAAGATAGTTCGGGTCCACCCCAAAGAAGCGGGTCTTCACAGCCGTGTTAATTTCGAATAATACATCCAGAAAGGTTGCACACTTGGTGTCTGAAGAGCGTTCCGATCCTTGCAATTCGTTGATGTCAAGAGGCTGAACAGCTTGGACGTAAATTGTTGACCAGTGCAAACGGAAGTTCTTTCGCGACACGCCTCCGAAGCCCATGAAGTCCACGTCTGGGTCTCGACAGAATGGTATCAAGCCGACCATTTCAATCTTGAGCTCTGGATTCTGCAACCAAGCCGCCTCGTACAACTCGCGATTGGTGAAGATGAGATGTGGGGGTACCTGCAACGATGAAAGCGCCGACAATTTTGAGACAGAGGGCCAGAATAGGGATTGGCTCCATTCTCGATCGACCTTCCAGCCTGATGCGTCGAAGTATCTGATATGGTCTGACGCGCCCTGGGGTTCCGGGTTCATGATGCTGATGTGCTTGATCCAGGTGAGTGTTGCGGTGCGCAGCTCATAATCAGTTGCGCCAACGACATCCCATCCACCCAGGCAGCAAAAGGTGTTGCGAGACCAGAAGATTGGGGCTGACTCTTCATGTATCTGGCGATTGGCCAACAACAGGTTCGTTCCCTCTCTTTTGCCGCAATCACAGTCTGGGATAGTTAGGACGCCGTCTTCGTCGATGTCAATCTGTGTCATGAGAAACGGTGGAGGCTCCGACTTTTGAGGGTTGAAAGTCTTGAATCTGCAATTCAGTTTGTGTCTCTTGTCCCATAGCAGGACTGGATCGTGGAGAACCAGCTTGTAAATCTGGTATCGAATGTCGATGGGGACAGTCAAGAATCCGAGTTTTCTTGGCCGGGGAACCGCCCATTCCGACACCTTCGGCCGGACACTGAGTACGATCTGCGGCATCTTGAGAGAGATGGTTAGGGTAGATGTAGTATCGGGGCCTCTCGGTCAGAATGAGGAAATGAGTCGACTGGAAAGAAACGACGAGATATCTTCAATCCTTCAACAGTGCATGCAATAACACAATTTTGTATTATTTCACTTGCCACAGGCTTAACTTCAGAGTATTCTGGCACGTTCATGAATGAGTTGGTTGTCCCAGAAAGTAGTACAATGTGAACGTGTCTGTCATTGATGCTTTGAGTGCATTGATACAAAGATCAGGTCGCAATTTTCGAGCGTCTTCCATTGCAATTACAAATTCGGGCCTCAATGCTCAGTATCCTCGTATGCTTCAACAAAGCGATTAGCTGGACCTTTCCAATCTTCTCTCCATCTGCTCAGTGGCGGGCGCCCTTCTACAGCATCGCCTGCGCTCCACATCATTCTTGCTCGATCTAGAGACTCCGTCACTTCATTATCCGGACAAAGAACCCAGAACTGGTCTTCTTGCATCTTCTTCTCCAAGTACTCCACCACCTGTTCCGGCCACCATGCACCATCAGGCTTGGAAAGACTCGTCTGCGGGGTCCTCCCACCCATGCCGGTGTGAGTCCATCCAGGAACGAGAAGATGCACTGATACCCTTTCGGTATTTCGCAAGTCGAAACTGAGCTGCTCCGCAATGGAATTTATTGCTGCCTTGGACGCGTTGTACGCAGGATAGCCGGGCGGGTTTGTAATGCCCTGCTTTGAACCGGTGATGACGATAGCAAATCGATTGCCAACTTCGGCACTCGCTTTGACGGATGGAAGGAGTGCGCCAATGCCACAGACCACTCCAAACACATTGGTGTTGAAGGTGGTATGAAAGGAAGCCACAGAGTCAAAAGAAGACTCAGGCTTAATCCCTGCGTTCAAGGCCAAAAGAGCAACACGGCCTGGAGGTTGGTCAGTAATGTCCTCATAGGCAACCAACAGAGGATACCATTACGTACCCGAATATTCGTCATCGA
The DNA here is from genome assembly GCA_025328625.1 of Colletotrichum sp. SAR11_240. Lineage (NCBI taxonomy): Eukaryota > Fungi > Ascomycota > Sordariomycetes > Glomerellales > Glomerellaceae > Colletotrichum > Colletotrichum sp. SAR11_240. The sequence continues at coordinate 89,777 of JAKMXA010000039.1, read as the reverse complement.
CTATCTTTTTCAACGCTACCCAGTCATAAGACTGGCTGACGTCCATGTGAACTGCTTTGATGGATTGACCGTATGTTTCCATGACATACTTGACGGCGTGCTGGTCCTTGTCGCAAGCGATGACGAATATACCTGCTTTGACACATTTTGCGCAAGTGCCAGACCAATGCCAGAGGCTCCTCCGGTGATGATGGCGAGTGTTTTCTTCTCAAAAAGCTTCTCCATGATTGTAATCTGTAATTAAAGGCTCGCTTTGGATTGATGGATCGAAATACCAACCTCACTCAGAAAGGGCGCCTTTCATCGTCCAAGAGACTGCCCTGCTAGTGAGTGCAGTGACGGAAGGCGACAGACAGTCGCCAATAAGAAGCAAAGGATTACAAATCCATTCTTCCGTTGACAAATGCGCAAACATAGAGATACATAGTTTCTTTCATTGCGCCAGTAACATTGCGCTGAAGTCGTATCTTCGTTCTATTCCGACATGAGGCCGAAAGCGGGCCAGTCATTTGCGCCGGGAAATATACCCATTGACGGAGCTCGGCCGATATTCCGGTATACATTTCCCGATAGCTGCAATCTAAGGGATTTCTGAGGTCCATCCATATGCTTTCCTGTACTTTCGTTACACCAAGTCTGATCCACTTCCCCTTCTTGTTTCTCCGTAATGGCCAGCGCTGTGGTTGTTGCGATCCACGAATCCATGTCTGTTTTGCGATATATGTCCATTCGGGCTCCCTTCATGCTCGATCTGACTTTCCTTCATTTCTCTGTTCCTGGAGACTTGGGTAGACGGGCTACCATCGATTCCATAGAGAAACCAAAGGACAACTCCAACCATCAACGCGCCACCAACAATGTTACCCAAAGTGACAGGGATGACTGATTGATAGATAAACTTCCCAACGCCAAAGTTCGTACCGTAAAACATTCCAATGGGAACAAGGAAGAAGTTTGCGATCGAGTGCTGATAGCCGAGACAAACACTACACAATATTCGTCAACTCAAAGTCATGTTGTGACGTCGAGAAAAGGATTAGACTCACAACGCCCATATCGGTATCCAAATGCCGACGATCTTTGAAAATCCATCCCCGCAGCTTGAAGACATGAACACTGCCAAGCCAACAAGCCAATTGCAACCGATGCCTCTCGTAAAGTTATAGCCCCAGTTGATGTTCACTCTGCCCTCTGCCTGAGTAACAGCGTACGTGGATTGCGCATCGGACTCTAGCGCATTACTCCACCAGGAAAGGACTCCCGCGAAAAACAGACACCCTGCGAGGTTGAAGATGTAAGAAACTACCCAGTTTCTTCCAAGGTCGTACCATGACGTCTTGCGTTGCAGCGTTGTATACATCATAACAGCCATGTTGCTGGTCACCAACTCGACGTTGGTGAAAATCGTCAAAACAAAACCAATGGGAAAAGTAAAAGCTGCAACAAATGTCGCGAGACCCGGATCGGAAGATCGAAGGCTGGGAGAGCCGCCTGCGACCACGAGGTTGAAAAGTGATCCAAGGGAAATGAAAATGCCGCCGAAAAAGGATTTCATAATGAGGTCGCCCAATGATAGCTTGGCTTTGGATAGCCCGGATCGAGTTATGATTTGACAGGACTCTTGAGCCGAGTGGGCATCGGCGTTTTCGTACAGGCCCTGCATGTTAGGATTAAATGAGGGCGGCCGTGTTCGGGCTTCCGCGTGAGGCATCGACATTTTAAAACGTTTCTTGTTCAGAGGTAGGTGCATTCTTCATGAACGATCTCGATCGGTAAGGGTTGAAACTGACTTTATAGCTACCACGGCGGCACGTTGCTCGGGCTTACGTCGATATGATGTTGCGGAGACATTAGAGTGGGTAGATGACAGTCAGCTCTCTGTAATTACAATCTCAGTTACTGATGATGCCCGGCCGGCTTATCCGTTCGCAAATTCATCCTAGATATGACGGATTATGAGTGCCGAGTTGAGACTTCTCGATGTAAGAGTAGACTTCGCATTATGAGGGCGAAGCAAACAATTCGCTATCAATGAGCATATGCCTCATTGAGAGAGAAGGAGGAATTGTGGGTCCTGTCTCCGACCGAACGCCCGCCAGCGATCGGCTCGGCCTGGGTTGAGAAGAGAGTGGGCCCCGGGAAATCGGAAAATGCCCCAAGAATCCCCGATGAACGGCCGGTCCGGGCCTATTCGGTGGCTGAAAAGCAAATTCGGAAGTGGGGGCTGACGCTGTGATGTCCCTCACCAGAATATCTCGCGGTGACGTAGTTGAAAGACATTTGTCATCATCAACCTATCGAAGCCTCTGCACCATTGCGCGGGGAACTAGACTACCGATGTCAAAATGAGTTCGAACAAACGCTGAGAATACCGCGTCGTAGTAGAGTCACCCTCGCGCTTTTAGAAACCACGCAATACCACTGAACATTGCCCTCCTCTCTGCACGTCAACACTCCAGCCCCCAAACAAAAAGCACAATGGGTATCGAGGGAAAGAACGTTCTGGTAGTGAGTCTCAGACCAATTCTGGGACATCATAATCACTATCTAACAGGGCAATATAGACCGGGGCCTCCATGGGCATCGGCGAAGCTATTGCTACGGCTTTGGCGGCCAAGGGCGCCAACCTAGTTCTTCTGTCCAGGTCTGAGGTGAGCCAATGTTCATCAAGGTGAAGCTGGCAATTGTCAATTCGCAGGCTGACGGAGGCAATACATAGCGAACCTTGGCCAAGCTTGCGAACAAGCTTTCACTCACGCACGGAAACCTCAAGATTATTTACCGTGCCGCTGATGTTGGCAACTTCGACTCTGTAGATAAGGCCATCGCCTCAGCAGTTGAGGCCATGGGGCAAATTGACATCCTAGTCAACAACGTAAGTAATCTGTCTCCGAGGATTCGTCAAAGAGACTTACAAAGAATGCAAACAGGCTGGTCTTGCGTTGGGGGCCCCTGCGACGTTCCCCGAGCTGAAGATTCAGGATGTCATGACCATGGCCAGCACCAACGTCAACGGCATGATGTACGTCACGCATTCGGTCCTTAACAGATCGATGATGAAGGAGAAGCCCGGCAAAGGAGTTATCTTGAATATTACGTCCGTTACTGGCTTGGAAGTTCCGCCTTTCCCGGGTGAGGCGGTTTATCATGCGAGTAAGGCTTTCCAGGAGGCATTCACGAACTCGATTCGCAACGAGCTGGTAAAGACCGACATCAAGGTTCTGGCACTTCGGCCAGGTGTTGTCACCACCAACTTCCATTCCCAACGAGTTGGTCACGACAAGGAGAAGTACGAATCTTTCATCGAGGGATATGAGTAAGCTATTTTCCTCGGATCAATGACACGCGAGGTGGCTGATAAGTTGATTCTAGTCCGCTCATATCCGACGACATCGCTCAGGCGGCTCTGTATATGCTAGACCAACCGCCCAACATCTCTATCAAGGCTTTGGATGTTGTGCCAACTGGTAGGGCTTGTTAATACCACGCTTGAGGATCTCGATACTGACAAGATTCAAGCCCAGAGATCACTGAACGTGTTCGATAAAACATGGACCGACCGAAGCCACTGAACAAGTTCCCAACAGATGAGGCGCCTGGTACTTTAAAGGACGACATAGAATTAATCGCGACGGCAATAACCGTTGGGAGGAATACAACATATTGTCTTCATCACCATTAGCGATAGAGTTTGAACACAATCAACAGACATTGAATTGACGGGTTCAACGTCTCTGTTATTATTTCGGCTTCTTTGCAGGGATAAGATCTTTTTGCACGGCACCACTAGCCTTTCGCAGTCTGACCCAGATCAACTTACACGTGTCTATGATGGAAGACGGCCTTTGTGTGAGGTGAGTAGCAAAATATGGTCGGACTGTCATCAAGTATCGCCGTCCTGCTCAGAGGATTAGCATCTCCTCCGCAAGGTTCTGGTCCCTGGCCAGAGCACAGGTAAAAGATCTGGAGAGGTCCGCGGAGTGATCCCCAACTTGCAAGCGTCAGAAGTAAAAGATAGGTTCCCGTAGGCGACCCAACCACCTCTGGATAGCGTTGGAAAAACTCTTCGAGGTTTTGACGCCTCTGATGTTGCCGACGTCGACATCGTGATACTAGGTGTATTCATATTTTGACAGCGTTGGTTTGACCAGCCAAGGCAATGTGAATACCATTTTGAGAGACGCGCGCCATCATATTATTTGAATAAGCATATTGCGGCACAGTCAAGGGGGCTCTCTTCACAATGATGATGATATTGTTGTTCGTTACAATCTTATTGTTTTCTTTGACACGCATTTCTTCAAGCGTACTTGCCTGGATTTTAATGAGCCTTCCATTGCTGCTTTCAACCCAGAACAAAGTCCTTCATAAACGACGCATTTCCTTTGTTTGTTGGAAACAATGGCTACGCTCGCTACATCGGTGCCGAGCCGGTCTATTGCTGCCAACCACACAAATGAGCCGTCGGGGTTAAGGGGTGCTCGTCTCCGCGCCAAGATCTGCTTACTTGTTTGGTATTGGAGAACCCCTGCCAGTCAGTTGACGGAGGCAAGGAGGTCAGCGATGCAATTGCTGAGCAGAGGAGTGTGCATTTCTAACCGCATTAGTGCTCGGTCACTGCGGGCGCGATATGACTCATCTTCCTCTGCCTATCAGACGAACCTGTAACCGAGATTCCCTGACGTTTTGCTGTGGAAAATCATGTCATTCCACGCACGAAAGCTGTACTTCTCTGGAAAGTCATCGGCGCGGATTCGTTGATTGCCCCGAAGCCGAATGCGCCGCTTGATTCGTTTCGACGCTCTACCTCCACTTACATCCAAGGTCACGAAAGCCATCTACAGATCGTGAAAGTGAACTGCCATATCAATCTTTCATATCTCCCGCCTCTGAAAACCTTTGCCAAAACATGACTGTCCCGTCTTGCTGTGTGAAAGCCTTCGAGTGGGATGGCACCCCCGTCGGCCGCATCGACAAGATCAACAATTTGCAGGTCTACGTCACCGGCAACAACCCTGATATTGCTGTCCTATATATCCATGACCTTCTTGGATGGAGTTTTCCGAATGCCAGACTTCTCGCCGACCATTTCGCCCGGGAAGCGAACGCGACTGTGTACGTACCCGACTTCTTCGGCGGAGAGACCTTGCCATTTGAACCCATTCTTCAAGGGCGATGGCACGAACTTGACCTAAAGGGCTACACCATGAGGAACTCTCGTGAGATCCGAGAGCCTGAGATCTTGGAGTTTGCTAGGACCCTACGTCAAAAGTATAAAAAGATTGGAGCAGTGGGATATTGCTATGGGGGCTGGGCTGTGTTCCGTCTGGGCGCGAAAGAGCATCAACCTCCTCTGGTGGACTGCATTTCAACAGGGCACCCAAGCATGCTGACCAAGGAGGATATCGACAACGTCTCGGTTCCGGTTCAGGTTCTAGCCCCAGAGCACGACTATGTTTTCAACGCGGAGCTTAAGTCTCACTTCTTTGAGACCCTTCTCAAGAAAGGCGTGGCCTTCGACTACCAGCATTTCCCTGGAGTGGAGCATGCATGCTTGGTGCGCGGGGACCCAAAGAAGCCCGGTGAAAGAGATGCCATGGCAAGGGGCAAGAACTCAGCCATCAGCTGGTTCAATCAGTTTCTTGGCTGAAATGAAGATTCCTGTTCTCCACGCAGCATCTTGACCCATTGATCGCGTACAGCAGGTTGTCTCTTCTCATAAGTTGGGAGTCATTTGTTGGTCAGTAAAATCGTACAGGGCAAAGACGCAGAGGGATTCAAATTAAATATCGACGTATATATGTGTCATTGTGGAAGAACGTGACATAATTGGATGCACTGCCCAGAAATCAGACCTATGATGAGAAGTGAAGACATACTCCCCAATGCATAGACAAGGAGTGGGCGCCATTAAGCATCATACCGTCCTCAGAGTATACCATGTCCCAAGGCCGCTGATAATACACAGTCATCTGCCTTCTAAAGCTGAAAGACCACCCACTCAGCACCGAGCACGCATTTAACCCGTTCACTGGAGTCGATAACGTGTACAAAATTGCTAAAGGCCCTATTCCGCATACGCCAAGCCCACTTCTGACTTTGGTGTGTGTGAACCCATTTGGCACCGCGCAAGCCTCTAGTCCGTTCGTTGGCTTCCGTAAAGCGTATTGTTTGGCGAACCGACCGACCTCACAGACATTTAGAACGTCTCGAACAAAATTACCTATCAAAGTATTTCAGAGCCCAAACCTTCTTGATTCCTAGTGTAGACTGCACCTGCGGGTATGTAACAGGACCAAAATCCGTTGATAAGAGGGTCTGGGATGCGTTAGACCTGCAGAAAGATGCAAAGGTTCAAATCGAATGAGATGATTCTTACCGATAGCTCGCGACATGTCACTATCACCAACGATGTGTTACGGGCCTGATGGAGCGGGCATGGAGGCAAACAAAGCTGCGGGAACCAGGATGAGTAGAAACCTCATACTGTTGAGGTTACGGTTTTGATCGATGCATTGGGGCTCCAAATATTTGATATATCCATCTCAAGGGGAAGATCGGGGGATTTATATGTCTAATCATTCTCGTTGCCAACACAGTAGATCGGATCTGGATAGTTGCCTCTGCTTCCACAGCCTACAGCGGCTGCTTCACATGCAACAAAAATGGGCTCGATTGCTGTAGCATTATCGAAAGCTCTTCAATGTTCGTAATGCTCCTCGTAGGGCTTTGAGTCAGAAGTATCAGCCTATTCCTACTTGACTCTATCTCCGAACACTTCTCTTTGATCTTCGAGCCTTTATTAACGAATGCTGTGCATCGACAACACGCCGGACAATGAGGCTAGCGCATGTTCACTTCAGCTGGGGCTGAACCAAAGTTCGACACGCATCGGTTCTTCCGACATGTCAAGATCTTCTAACTCCAAAGGTTGAGCAGTAGATACCGGGGGCTTTCCTGCATACAGTCACCGTCTTGGGAGGTGAAGGACCGGGCTTTATACGTGTGAGAATCAAGACTTGGTTTGGTAGTCACAAGTGGCAACTGCCAGCGATCCAGTTGGCAGGCACTTGCTTGACTACAAATGCATGTCTATCGTGAGAGCGCAGCAATAGTAGAAGGCTGAGAGGAGGTCGGGAAATGTCGTGACGAACAATCTTCGGAGTTGCTGGTATCCGATATTACGTCTCTTGGATGGTCTTTCTCGAGAATAGCAATGAGCATGGAAGCTAAACACGATGGTGTCTCGGTGAGTTCCTCCGAAGTCATCCCCAGTTAATGAAAGAGCCTCTGCCCACACATCCAAAGGACCTCCGAACTGCCCGCCAACCATGCCGTACGCGCGCAGCATCACACTGCCGACCCAGACCTGCACCTGGCCCGACTTGTACCGCAGTCGCTGGCCACTCCATAATCACAGCATCCCCCGCTGGAGCTGCACTCAAACGCATGCGTCGTCACACGCTTGGTCTTGACAGCATAGGTACCGGCTCCAACTACACAGTTGCCGCAGTAAACCCCCTGAGTAAGTCCGGTCACACATGCGCCGCCATTGTAGGTACATGCCCGCTGAGCTAACTCAGCAGGTATCGGCTCGCGGGCCTGAATGCTGGAGCCGTTGACTGCTGCAACGGCAGCTGAGATGAGCAGGATGAGAGACCTGAACCGCATTTCGACGAAATAAGTTGCGTTTGGCTGCAGTCTGTACAATCATTAGCCTTACTGAAGAAAGTAGTGACCCAAGTTATGGTTCACTTACCGCTGAACCGGCTTGAAGGGAAATGGAGTAGAGAGAGAGAGAGAGAGAGAGAGAGTCAACGTCGGAAAGTGTTTAAGAACGGTCCCACAGGGCCTGGCTGATTGTGCCACAAATCCTCCACTAGCGGTTCGGAAAGAAGCGGTGGCCGAAGACTTTATAGACAACAATCATCATACGTTGACGATGATGGAATTGAAACCCAAATTTGCGGTGGCCAGCCTGTCTAGACTCGTTCGACTCGATGCCCGTCTGACATCGTTGGATGCGACGTTGAAGCAAGGCACCCAATAGTTCTCTTATTAGGGAAGCTGGTTACTGCAGCTAGCCACTAGCTCATTCAGCTCTGGCTGCCCTCGACAGAAGGAGCAAGCGATCAACCGCGCTTGGCCCTGTCTCGAATAAACCATCATGACAGGTTGGACCTCCTGGCGTTTGTTTCGCTGAATGATGGGTGGCGTTGGCCATCCTCAGTCATTGGATGTTATGATAGGCCAAAGGCGAGCCGAACACCAACTGGAGAGGAGATGTCGGATACGAGTCGCACCCCCCGATCTCTCGCCCCATTGGTGCAGCTGCGCCTATTGTTTGGACCTGGGGCAACTCGACGTTGACAATTGTAACCGATGGGATAGGGGCAAGACTGTGGTAGTGTGATAAACGGCAATTATACTGACTACTTCACAGTATGGATGCCGATTAGCTACGGATATTCGCGTGCCGAGGCCGGACTGCTGATAATTCGACCGATCATCGCAAGAACGGCCATTGAAACCCCTCTCTCTTCCAGTGTCTGGGTCAGGCCACTGATCTGAGGCTTGAGTTGATCGGGGAACTCGAAATCAGAATTATCGGGGAAGGAGATAGGTGTTTGAGACGTAAGCAGTGTGTACGTCTCGTAGTAAACCTCGGCATCTTTCCATCGATTGGCAAAGCGAGACAAGGTCGATCCACAATCTTCCAAGGCCTGTAGGGTATCGGGAGCTTGGAACGCTGTGCTGCGATAGATGTAGGGAGTTCCCCAGAAGCAAGAAATGAGAATAATTCCAACAGTGAACTGTTCAAGAAGCTGTACCACTCGAAATCAGTGTGCTAAACATTAGATTGAATTCAGGGGGGCATGGCAACCTACCGTGGTCCACGTACAGTACACCATAGGTCGGTGTTCCTGGATACGACGGAAGCACCTCGCATTCTCACTGGCTGCAGTCAAGAGAACAGCATGATCGTCAATGTTGGGGACGGCTAGCTCGTTCTGAAATAAACAGCAGATACAGTAGTTGTAGAGCATGAGCATCGATAGCGGATGACAGTTGGTTGACCTGTCGGTATTGCTGGAGATGAGTGGAATCATTCCTTTCCATTGATCCAGTTCGGCCTTAATCTCGTGGATATTTTGAATTCGGTAATCGATCTGGCCGTTCAGAGTTCGCATCTGCTTCCAGAACCTCCGTATCTTTGATTGAGTCCGGCGAATTGCGAACAGATGCTCGAAGTTCGCATCGATTAGGCCGCCATCGAAGGTAAGCCAGATGCTCTGGTTCCAAATCTTTGCACGAGTCAGTCTCACAGTCATTTGAGCAGCGCAGGCAGAATCGGCACTAACCTTCTCATCTAGTACATCAACCAACTCATGCAATCGATGAGGCCACGTCGAGGCTATCACTTCGTAGACTGAGTAACAATGTATGAGCAACCCTCTGTCCTCACAAGTCTCCGGAACAGCTGGGGTGGTCGTGGCGTCCAGACTCGTAAACGATCCCGGCGCTTCGTAGTTCGACAATCTTCGGGCGATCTCTAAAGTCGATTTTCCGGTGTTGTCTCGTAGTTGAAAGTGATTTGGACTGTGGAGAGCATAGACTAGGAGCAAAAGGTGAGCCTTCAATTGAGCGCTAGGCCCCTGGAGAAATGCATCTGGCAGACAATGAACCACGGCTTGACTGTAAAGGGAAGTGGACCGCGCGATGTGTGGGCACCCTCTGGTAGAGGGGCTTGAATAGAGAGCACCTATGGCGCATACCATTTGGACGAAGTAAGACTGATAATTGTTGGAGGGCACCTTTTGTTCGACGCACGCTTGGAACCAGTCAACAAGGACGTTCTCGTCCAGGAACGACCAGTTAGGGTGAACGAGTTGGAAATAACAGGCTAGGTCGGCTCTTCTTAATAGCCCAATGTCGTCGTCAGAGGGTGGGTTGGGAAGGAATGTGTTATCGTGAGTGGCGGATGGTGTTTGGATCATGGCGATGACGCCATCTCGTGATGCTGCCAAAGAGGGCGAGCTGCGCCTATGAGGCTGTCAACGATATGACACTGACATCTCCCCAGGCCGTCCAACTTACTCCGCATTGATTTCTTGCATTCTCTCCATGATCTCCAAGTTTGACGATGATTGTAATGAGGAACCGGCTTCTGTGGTGACTGTGCTGGGTGATCGTCTAAGGGATGGTGGATCCAGGGTAGCCGTGCTTCCGAATGTCGATTGTCCGGGAAGCGGCTGATTTGACGGATTTCCCTGCTTCCTGATCAAGACCATACAGTTCGCGAGACTTCTCTCGACCTGGGCAAGACGCATCTCAAGTCCTTTGACGTACTCCCATGGCACCGACGCAGCATCCCTGGGCTTTCGCTCCTGGAACCGAACACATTCTGACCCTGCTCTCTTGCATTCACCGCACTTGGGAAGGGCATGGTCGCACTTCTTCTTCCGATGTCGACAGCGTATACAGGCGATCGATGGTATGTCGCTTGGGCTTGATGTTCGCGTCATCTGACGAGCCTTCGGTGTATCGGTTTGGTCGGATCCTGGGCGACTGCTTCTTCGTGGGTCGACTGAAGGTCCCCCGTACGCACTCTTCGCGTTAATCTTTGAGAAAGTTGACGACCCCGTTGAGTAGCCGCCTTGGTTCTTCTCTTTGGTATCTGTAGGAGCAGGAAGCGTGATGGCATGGCGAAGGAGTAAGTCTGGGAGCAGAGAATAAGGCAACAGAGGCATGCACGGGTGGTCAGGGGTGATAGCCGTAGACGATGCGTTTCGTTAGAGACTTTAGGGTACAGAACTGTCGGTGGAGTCTGGTAAGGTAAGATGGAGGGCGAAGGCCACCCCCCCTGGACAGGGCTGCCACGCTGGTCCGATCTCCTAGGCGCACACGGCCACTTAGGAGCTCTACCCCCCCCGCACGATTCCAAGGCTGTTCCCCGCCACTGGAGTACAGCAACACGAACTATACCATGCGATTCAAATCCGGCCATAGTAGTTCCTATGGAAGGACGAGTCCTAAATTTGACGTACATCGAGTCATTGACTGCCCTTCACACAAGCCTAGCCGCTAGTCCAACCAACCACTACCACATTGACGGATCAGCTACTCTCCCTACGCAGAAAGGCGTGGGCACAGTTTTGCCCCAAGATTAGATGCCGGTCTTTCTCGTTGCCATAATACTGGCTCCTCTGAATTCGGTTGTCTGAATTCGGCCTATCTTCCAGTGGAACCCAAGTCCGCAAGAAGGTTATGGTTGCTAGCAACGGCAATCGTCAACCTCAAGATCAAGTTTCTGGAGACTTTCCTTCCAAACCCCTGGGTAAATCACTCTCGGTGGACACTTCAAGGAGTCCGGTGGATTGTTGTTCGTAGCAAAGTCTCAGGGATCGAAGGTACAGAAGCCTTTGACAGTGATTTACCGTCTGCCGTTCTGCATCTACAGCGGATGAAAGTCGGTGTGATTTTGCGCACCGCATCACGCTGCATACCAACCTTCTGACTGGCTGCGGATGGATGATACCCGTGAAATCCGCGCGAGCCTCTACATGACGCGACGAGCCATGTTTATCGACAACATCGATCGTGATGGGCCTTGAGCGGGCTCTACGTAACTCCCGGTCCTCCGTGAAATCGTACAAGGTCGCATTGTTGCTGAAAGTTTACGTCAGGTTGGTATTCCCGTTGCTGCAACCCCTAATTTGGTAATTTGGGACATCTTGAACTACGTCGCTGCATCCAAGGTTGGTATCAGTTGCATATTCTTTGACAGCTTCGTGGTGGGTTGCTTGTTGAACTCTGCCAGCTGGTTGGGCAGCAAGTTGACTAGGCAATCTGGATAGACTTTCGCAAGGGCACCTATCTCCTTCGAATCCGTTCTCGTGAAGACACAGATGGGTTTTCCCCGGGCACACAGCAGCTTTCTATCCTTGGTGTACTCTGTCCGCTTTGCCCCCCGATATCCGTCCACAGATGCCGCCATTCGGGGCCGAACCAAAGAGTGGAGCCCGGTTTTCGGTGACAGACCCATAAATTGCCGTCATTGGGAGATTCTGTCGGACTGAAAGTCCGCCGCAGGAACGCCCCTTTGCCAGCCCCGGGATGATCGGCCCCCTTGGCGTGACAGGAATCAAGTGAGACAAGCCTTCTTGCAGGACCTTTTGCCTAGGCAAGTTCTTGCCGTCTCCAAAGGCCCCGCCGTCAGATGGAGACATCTCCAACCACTTGGCTCCAAGCCAAACGCTTAGACCGCGTTGGTCAGCAATTTGTGAACTACAATACTGAGTAAGGCCGTAAAGCTGCCAGGGGTCCCTGAGAAACTTTACGTGACGTTACGTCGACTGCTGTAAAGAAGAACATGAGTCGGGTCCACCCAGAGGGCGGATAAATCTTTAGGGGGAGCGGCCGCCTTATTCGTACGCTGGCTTCACTCATGCGCACCTAACGATACTCGCGGATGGTCCGCGACTCTAACTCAATCGGGGTACTATAACCTACCGGTGGGATAGGAATATGTTTTGATATGCAATTGGCCCGTGATGGCGGGGTTCACTTTTGCGCCCTACGTACGGCTGACTGCTAATGCCCGTGAAAGTCTGAGGGTTCCTGTCTGCTATTCATTGAGGTGCTCTATGGCGCCGCGCGGTGCACCCAAAGGAACCTTGCGTTACTATTGGAATGTCAAGGACACTGAGTTCGCTACTACTGCGAGGTATCCTCGTTTTCGTGATACGGAGAGAGCCCATGCGGGCTCAATTACAGAATTACCTTCTCATCTGGAATGAACCAGTCAGATGAAGTGTAAAACGAAGTCAAAATTTTCCGCGGCTCCATTCAACCGCCTGTCTTCATTTACGAAGTCGTCGATGCGTAGAGCATCATTCTGCTCTAAGAAGCCTCAGACACTGACCATTCCATGCTGTACGTGTAAGCGCTTAGCCGGCCCGTCGCAGTAAAGTCGCCTCTGTCCATTTTACAGTTCTCATGGAGGAAAACCCACGGCAAGCTACGCACAGACTTGGAATTTGCTTTTATTCGCAACATCAGGCGAGTTCCATCGGCGGGCGCCGTCGCTGCAGGCTAATGTCTCACCGCGCGCATCGCGCGCATTCCATCAGGGTGCACAATAGGTTTGATGGGGTGAAATTTCAAATCAGACCTTGCTCCACAGATTCAGGGGAGCCGGCTGGAGCCGTAATTGCTGCTCGCCTGCTTCCGATCGTCTGCCAGATGTTAACAAGGATGACGACCATATCTTAAGGGACGGTAACCCTGTTAGACGAACTTCAATTGAGAGTCTAAAGCTCTTAGGCTGCGCTGCTCGTGGTTGACAGCCACGAGGTTTTACGGAGAGATTCTGCCTTTTCTGCCCGGGGCAAATTCCCCCATTTACTGTCCATCTCGGACTCATTGGGTACGGACCTTCAATTGCAATACCGAGCAAAAACGATCAAAGACGTATCTTCTTTGTTTATTCCATGTCAGACGCTCTCAATGATTGCTTGAAGTAGCCTGAAGGACTAGTCGACCAGAGCCAGCATGCTGGTCTCTCATTCGGAGTTGGCCACGATTGATCGTCGACCAGGAAAACGGTACTGCGGTGAGTCGAATCGCTCGGGAACGGACAGTCTGGGTGTTACGATAGATTTTAAGCGACATCTTGAACAAGAATTATTATGGATGAAAGATCTTAACGAACAATGAGCTTGCAATCCGAGTTTGCAAATTGATGCCCTCATCAAACGTATGCGCAGGCAAGATGGTCCGTGGCACACAAGGCATCGGATTCACGGCGCATCAGACTTCCTATTCGAGACATAAAACCGACGAAGTCGCACGTGATCACCTGTATGGCGGCCAGCAAGACCATATGAAGCTTTTCTTTCAATTCTTACACCTTGCTGAATCTTTCGGAAGACGATACGGATATCAATCAGATAGGCATCTTTCCGTATTTTTCGGGTAAGTACCCGGCTCGGGATTACTAAGATAATGACTCAAGTCAATCAGTGCATCGGACGTTGTCTCCGAAGGCCGGACTAGGAGCACCATCATTGCACAGCACAAAAAGGCGTGGGTCCGATCACGGCCCTCCGAAGACCCCTGTAGTTTCTCGGTTTTCGGACCGTAGTTGCGCAGGTGGTGCTACATTCATGTTCATCAGTGACAGTAGCGACTGATGAGATTCACCGTCCAAGAAATGCTTCATGTTATCAATCTTGACCCACCGAGTCGATAGGAATTGAGCCATTATTACCTTGACTTCTTGTTGGATGGCGAGACTAATGATAACGGATCCCATCCCGAGATCGCAATCCTGCGTGTAGTAGAGATTTTGTACATAAGATGCGTGTGAACAAGAAGGCATCTATTCCAGGCCATACGCCAACCTCAAGAAGCCCATTTCAACCCCTATTTTTCGGCTGCATTTACGACGAATAATACGTGAAGACTATCCAATCATCATGCAGAAGATCAACCCCGTCGGTTGGGTAGGTACAAGACGCTCCCTCACCAGGATACCTTGCTGAAACGACGACTAGTATGGCCTCGGCTCTATGGGCCTACCCATGGCCCTCAACCTGCATAAGAAGCTGCAACAACATGGGTCCAGCCTGACATTTTCGAACCGAACTTTATCCAAGGGGGATGCGTTGGTCGACGCAGGGGCCGTCGCAAAGAGCTCCATAGTGGAGGTTGCCCAAACATGCGATGACATCTTCACCATGGTGAGTCTTGGTCTGAAGTGGAGTTTTACCCTAGTCTGACCAACTGATCAGGTCTCTGCGGACGCAGTCCTTCAGGCTTTGGTGAAGGAGCTCGTTAGCAGTGGCATCAGCTTGAAGGGCAAGACTTTGGTGGACTGCTCCACAATTCACCCTGACACCGCAGCAGCAGTGTCAGAGACGCTGCAAGAAGCTGGCGCTGTCTTTATCGCCGCCCCGGTCTTCGGTGCCAGTCCGGTTGCTCAAGCTGGACGATTGATCTTTGCCATGGCTGGCCCACAAGCTACAATACAACGTCTGGAGCCTCTGGTCCTGGACGTCATGGGTAGAAAGGTGATCAACATGGGCGAGGATGTTACCAAGTCTCCCATGCTCAAAGTTACTGGGTAGGTGCCGAGTGCCCCTCCATCCGTTCTCGTATGATTCGTATTGCACATCTCTGACACTTCTGGTAGAAATGTGCTGCTAGTTGTCTTCTTGGAAGCTATTGCAGAGACTCAAGTTCTTGCCGAGCACAACGGCATTGGTACGAATGCGATGGAGGAGCTCATCTTCGAAAACTTTGGACCTGTTTTGGGAAGTTATTCGCGCCGCATGACCAGCGGCTCGTGGGCACCTAAGGAGGGCTGGGCTGGATTTGCGGTTTCAAACACCATTAAGGACGCAAAGCACGCGCTGCGGGTGGCTGGTGACCTCGGGGTGAGAATGCCGGCTCTCGATATCGCAACCAACAACATGTTGAGTGCCAGGGCCTATGGGGGTGAGAATCTGGACGGTGCTGCCCTATACGGAACCTTGCGGTCTCAGGCTGGGCTCCCTTTTTGGTCAGAGAACAGTCGGCAAGAGTGATCTTCTGAAGATTAGATGGATTTGAACGTTACATAGAGATAGACTTTTCGTAGACATTAGACAGATACCCTACGGCAAATGAGGAAACCGATTTTGATATGGATAATGCAGGACCGAAGACCAATGCTCACCGTGGGGAATGGCGACCTGAGGTCGCCGACCTCCGGGCCGGTTTCCGTACAAGTATGTCAGAATATGTCCGACCTACTGTTTGTCGCATTCAACGTCGCCTTATTGGGTAGCATCTGCCGAGACACAAAGGTTACGAGGTGATGTTACGAGCAATTTGGCGAAAGATTTGACGACGTGAAGAAGTATTAAAGTAAGGGGAATCGTTGCGAGTATCCTCGGCCGTAACTCCTAGTTGGTCGAGGATGCACAATGACCATGTCAAACTTCGTGACCACCAATGCGACTCAGCCCTAGATATGTGTCAAGACTAAATGCAGTGTATGATTTTCGTGTTCTAATGCCGCTTCGCTGGCCCCAAAGTACGAGCTCAGGGAACCTCGGTCGTCGGTCACGTCGTTCGCGGATAGAACCTGGTCTAGTTCTGTCGACGACGGTTATGACGGATCAGATTCCGTCTGCACCGGAGTCAAACGGGAAAACCTTGCGCTGCCCAAGCTTAGCTTAGACTTCATCTGAAGCATCTGAAACAGTGTCACTGTCGGGAACATGGCAAGTGTCATCACGGGCCAATCGACTCGAAGACTATCACCTAAAACAGGATACGCCACGTTGCGATTTGATCTAGCTTTCTGAATCAAAAGGAGCTTTTCTGCCGTGTCGGTGTCTACTAGTCAACCTCAGAGCTCTATCGAAAATTTGCTGACGTTTAGTGTAGAAGTGGGATGGTTTTGCTTTTGGGTTGAGGCTAACTCCAACTTAGAATTGGAATGACTTACATATCAGAGGCTGAGACTTGGATTATTTCCCTATTCGTCCGCCTCGTGCTCCGTACGTAAGGGCTTGACTATTCAGAAAAGCTTAATTCATAGGGCTCACTCATGTCTAGACTTCAACATCACCACGAGCCAGAGGAGAGTGCCCAATCAATTTTTCTCTACCCAATAAGGTTCACTGCGTCTATTCATTAAGGAGCCCGCGGGAAAAAGGGCCGAAGTTTACCGACGCCTACCCGGTGTGCCGGCCACGAAGCCCCACTCTTCTGCCGAACTGCGGGTCTGATCCGGCGCGGGCTTTCGGGGGTTCAGGATCGATGACAGCGCAACACTCTAAACACATTCTGGCGCAGGAACCTTCGATCGCTAGGCACATAATGAGTTTGGGGCTGAAGTACCAGTGTTTTCGTCATTGTGAGACTTGATGTCGACACCAGAGACCAGCTAAGTCCAAATCACCTCCTCGCAGAAGGTTGCCAAGGTGCAATACCAAGAATACCAAGAGACCGCTAAGGACTAAATCATATCTTGTCGCCGCGGTTTTCCTGTCGAGTCAATCACGTCTTTTCCTTGGTAGATCGCATCATTTTCGGGACTCAACAGCTCAAAACGCGTTTTGCCCTCAATGTTCCCACCTGAATTTTCGACTGCAATTGAGCGATATGCGACAAGCAAGCATCAAGCACTGCCACGGCCAAGGGTCTAACGACTGCGAAATTGATGATGTGATCAACCCAACGCTGGCTTTCAGCGCACCCGATGAGCAATCTCAACATTGGCAGTGGTTGAATGGCTTCATTTTGGCCCAATCGAAGGGTCTTGGCTGCTTCACCCCTGGGGCTTTGTGGTTAAGGCTGCCTCTTTATCTGTGGAAGAAGATGACCACCCTCCGTGAAGCTCTTGAGCGGAGGCTGGGCATGCATAGAACCCATTTACTTGAGTGATTTTGCGCTAGAAGGATTTTTCGGGAGAAAATGTTCGCAATGGAAGGCTTAAAACCGTACAGGTCCTCGGCTGACCGTTGTCGTCTCGTGCTTCTTTGCTTTCTAGACGATGCTTTGGAACCTCCGCGCCAATATGTCAGAGAAGAAGGAGATAGAGAGCTCGTCGACTCCTCCGTCGGAGCTTGACACCAACGTCGACAGGAACGATGTCTCAAAAGTCGAGCAGACAGACGAAGAGATCGAGCGGGAGAGGAATCGGATACTTCGCGAGCAAGAGGAACTTCGGAAGCAAGATGCGCCCATCATTCCAATCATGTCGTTTTTCAAGAAGAGAAGCGGCTATGACGAGAACGCGATAGCAACGCAACCTTCTGTCTACGATCATCCCTCCACCGCCAAATTCTTCCAGCCGCACCCGCGATATGAAAATCTGCACCGCTTCGACCCTACCTTCCGCTGGACATGGGGCGAAGAGCTCCGTCTCATCAACAAGCTCGACTGGAAAATCACCTTTTTCGCATGCCTTGGTCAGTTCTTCGATGCGTTGTACCGCCCCAACTGCATATACTTACCCCCCTATAGCATTCTTTGCCCTCGACCTGCCCCGCGGAAACTTGAGTCAAGCGAATTCGGCATCATTTCTCGAGAGCCTGGGGATGGACACCAATGACTACAACCTGGGCAATACAGTCTTCCAGATCTCGTTTCTATGCGCTGAACTTCCCTCGCAGATGGTTAGCAAGAAACTCGGTCCCGATCGATGGATCCCATTCATCATGTGTTCCTGGAGTCTCGTATCCGGCTGCCAGTTTTGGCTCAGCGGGAGAACTTCGTTCCTTGTCTGTCGCGCGCTACTCGGCATTCTCCAAGGAGGCTTCATCCCGGACATGGTTCTCTATCTCACATACTTCTTCAAGTCAACAGAGCTACCCTTCCGACTCGCCATGTTCTGGACAGTCCGCCGCATCACCGACATTGTCGCACCTCTCCTTGCCCTCGGCGTCCTGCGAATGGATGGCCTCAGTGGTTATGAGGGCTGGCGGTGGCTGTTCATAATCGAAGGCATCTTGACCATGTCGATCAGCATTTGGGCATGGTTTATGATGGCTCCGTCTCCAACCCAAACACGAGCACCTTGGCGCCCCAATGGTTGGTTCAACGAGCATGAAGAGAGGGTGCTGGTCAACCGCATTCTGCGCGATGATCCATCCAAGGGCGACATGCACAACCGTCAAGCCATTACTCCGAAGTTGCTTCTTCAGTCTTTGGCTGACTGGGAACTGTGGCCCATCTACATTTTCGGTCTCATATGGGAGATCCCGTCTGGTCCTCCCGACCAGTACCTCACCTTGACTCTCAGAAATCTGGGCTTCAACACGAACGATACCAACCTGTTGAGCATACCACCTCAGTTCCTCGGCGCAATCTTCATGATGATCATGACGTATCTGTCTGAGATTTGGGACTCCAGAGCCTTGTTTGGTGCCTTCACCCAGCTCTGGTACTTGCCCAACCTCATAGCCATGGCGGTACTCCCATCTGACAGCAGTCCCTGGGTGCAATATGCTGTTGTAACAGTGCTCTTATCTTACCCTTCGCGTAAGTCACTCGACTGAAGACAGCCTTAGAAACATCTGACCCGGATTCTAGCTCATGCAATGCACGTTTCTTGGGCATCTCGTAATTCCCATTCAGTTCGTACTAGGGCTGTATCGGCTGCGTTGTATAAGTAAGTCGGCCTTTGTCTGGCACCGAGCAGATAGGAGGCTGATTGTTTCGCAGTATGATGGTACAGCTTGCTCGTGTAATCTACTCGAATATTTACCGTGAAGACGATAGGCCGGAGTGTGAGCATACACGGGTACCCACTCGGTGAACTTATTTCAGCTGACTTCAAGTCTCAGACCGCAGAGGAAATCGTGTGCTCATTGGCATCTGCTGCGGGAACATATGCATCTATCTTCTAGCGAAGGTATTCTACATGTGGTGTAACAGAAAGAGGGAAACAGAATGGAACGCTATGACAGAAGAGGTTAGTTGACCGGTAGTCTCTGAGCTGCTCTGATTAATAACTAACAACTCTATTAGGAGCGAAATACCTACCTGGCTACGACCAAAGACCAAGGAAGCAGTAGGAAAGATGTTCGCTTCAAGCACTGAGCTTCAAGTGCGTTCGAGCCATGAGATACGTACACGTACTTAAGGATAGGACGATTTTCTCACAAAATACAAATCCTTTCCTTCCCACCCCGTTCTGGCTTTTTTCACAACACAACAGATTGGTGTCTCATGGGATGCCATATAGGTTTCTGCTCGATGTATTGTTGGAGAAGAGGGCAGGAGACGGCTATCTGGACATGTAATACCCACATTCACGCTTGGCCGTGAGATACCTTGGCCCGTGCAAGTCCGAATGGAAGATGTTCCATCATCTTGCGGCATCCTACAAGACAACTTCAGAATAAGTGCACGTTTATTTGTCCAGATGCGCATGTGACATCTCTGGTAGCTCAAAGGGGCTTGCACTAAAAAAATACTCCGGCAGACCATTTCTATTTGTAACAAGTTGGGACGAGGTCCTTCTTTGCCAGGAAAATATTGTGTTGACCAGAGGAAATTAGTATTCTCGCCTAGCTATTGCGGGACGATTGCCAAAGGGTGGCCGGCGGTTGTGTGGCCAGAAGAAAGTATTTGCGAGACTCGTGTTCGAAGATTCGTCGAGGGTAATGAACCCCTCGAGCACAGCAAGCATCAAGTAAGACTTTACATCATGCAAAGTGATGAGTACTCTGTTCGAAGCGAGTGCTTAGAGAATTTGTTAGACTTTTCTTTCACATTCAACCTGGATTTATTACATGGAGGGTATTTAAAGACCGCAAGCTCAGCCACAGCATGTTTGAATCGTCTATATTTCCTGATCTCTAATGCTCTTTTGACCCAACGCCTCTCCAGCTGCTCGAGGTACAACACCTTTCACTCAACTTCGGCTGTCGTGACGCGAGGTAAACCTCTAATGATCCAGTCCAAGGCTTCCGGGCAAATTTCGTCAGTAATGGTTTGATCAACGGAGAGTGATGTGACAATATCTGGCGCTGGTAAAGGGGTGAAGGTTAGGATTAAGACTTGATCCGTCCGTCTAATTGCCCCATTTTGCACAGCTGACATCGGGTGAAGACATTGACGTAGTCCAGAGAGCCGGGGTCTCGGATACTGCGGGTCGTCTGACCAGATAGCACCGAGTTGGAGCTCAATGCCAGGACCAGTTTCACCCTCCATCTGAACAAGGCAATGAAGGAGCAAGCGTAGGTCGTCAACAAACCAATGACAGTTGTTCATAACCAGACGTATATCCAATAGACCACAAACTCCACAGGCGGTTCGTTCCAGCGCAGCATAAAGCGCGATCTTCTTGATTCCTCCCAGATGATTCTTCGTGAATCGGTGGAAGTTTTCAAGCCCAGATCTTGAATCGGAGGGCCGAATATTCAACGTCTGCCAGAGCAATGGTTCAAAGAAGCCTTGCCATTCCTTCGAAACAAGCGTCTAGCTTGCCATCGGATGCTTGTGACCGTCCGAGGTCGTTGTCTCCAACTCCTCGAAGATCATGAGGCGTAGCTCTGGCGGAAGATAGGCCCAGCGACTGGCCTTGGTTTGAAAACGGGACATTTTGACGCTAGGTGAGCGGGGCTTCTGTGGAATCGAAAGCGAGGTTGCAGTTTTTCGTGTATGAAAGTGCACTGAATTCCCTTTGGGTCGGTCTGCTCATATGCTTTATCTTCCATTTGAGGTCGTCAAGGTTTCTCACATATCATGCGAACCTGTGTGGAAGACCTCTCTGGTTTTGTCGTGACCGTTTACAAATTCAAATCTGATCCTCAAGGTGTTCGTAAAGGTTACAGATCTCGTGTGATTACTTCGAACCATCCATCATAGTTCTTCCTTGGCATCCAAGTCATAAGAAGTGCAACTCGAGAGACATGCTAAGTTATAAACAAGGAAAGAATCATGATTACCCTTGAAGTTGAGTAGACATGCTAATAATAACAAAATGTACAAAATTGTAAAGGCAATAAACACAACATTTACACAAATTGGAGTAGGAACGACAAACACAAAACCAAATCCGAGGTTGAAGTACGAGAATAACGGAGCATGTAGTCTAAGTAGAGGCGCTTGCTACAATAACGTGTTATAGAATCGTACCCTCGAATGTTAATCATACCTCGGGAACAATGAAGCATCGAGCAAGGTCATCACATGCGCTGATTTCGATTGCGAAAGTTTCTTTCCTGTTTCCTTCTTACGGCGACTGTTTATACGACAGGACAGTTATGTTGATGAACAAGACCAACCTTCACGGAGACTCTACGGTGGCCCGTTCCCTCATAGACCACACATCCCTCAAATCATCTATAATTCTCTGAATCTCTCCATAGCCCATGCGGTCACGCATCTGATTTAATACCAGCTTCACTAGGTCAATGTCCTCTCGTGAGGTGACAGAGTAGCCTAGAATCAGCATGGGCCACGCACCCAAATAGCAACGTGTCCAGGTTTCGTATGCTTCTGGGCGACGCAAAATAGACAGAGCACGAACAACCTGCCATCGAGTTGTTTGTAGAAAAGGTGAGGTGGTGCCACCGGTAATTCCTAAAAGCCCTGCCTCTCTTGTCGATGGTATTGAGATAGAGTACTCTGTGATGTAATCAAGAAGAAGAGACGCAGCTAAAACGAAGAGCGTAATTGCGTCCCTTTGAAACCTTTCGGACGGAGCTGGGAACGGGAGACTGCCGTTTTCTGTCGTATCCATAGTGACGAATTCTTCCCATGGTTTGATCTCCTGTAGCAATCTCGTCACAGTCTCCGCGCTAGGGTGTTCGGGAGAGTTAAGCAAGTCAATGATGACTGTTATGAGACGGTATAGACGTAGTGGAAGCCCGAGAACAAGACTCGAATCCGAGAATAGCGTGTTGATCAGCTTATTGTCCAAGAAGCTTTCTGATTGAGCCATGAATTGCGGATCGATGTGGAAATTTGGCGCAAATGGTTTTCTTGCAGCTAGAAGAAAAGCTTGGTACAGGACGCTTTCGGTTGCTAGTCTGTGGAGCGTGCTGGACATGGACATAGGTGAGCTTTTGTCTTCGTAACGCAACTTAAGCAAACTCATAGCACCATCGACGTGTTTCCTGGCGTCAAGAGACGTATCTGCCCCCCAGAACTGCAGAGTGCAAAAGTCAGCGTTGGGCTTGTCGTTTGGGGCGGGGAGGAAAGAGATTGGCTCACATTGTAGAGGTAAAGATATACCACTGTCGTCAGAAGTGTGTCGCTCGGGCTTTCGTGAGAAGAGCCTAGATCTAGGAGCGAACGATTGACTGACTCGATGGCCCGTAAATAGTACCTCAACGCGGTACTGTGATATCGGCAGTTCTTGGTGAGCATGAATTTATTGGAGGCGGAATTGGCCAAAACAGCATATTTGACGCTGTCGCAACTCATCATCATCCCCATGACCTGGGTCCCATAGTCTTCCAGGTCAGCTTCGGTGACTGTTGGCAACAATAAAGCAGTGACCAGCACGTTAAGATAGTGATGTGACAAGTCATGCTCAATCTCCGGCAATTCTCTCGGTCCAAAGGACATGAGAGAAAGCTCATCACACGATGATGGTGTTGGTGATGGTGGTGATGGGCCTTGTGACGCATGCTTCTCAGATGCTGTCAGTCGTCTGCCGCGAAAACGCCTGTCGTGGAGCTGATCAGAGGACGGCCACGCGCAATCGCGGCTTGAACCAGCGCAATTTCGGCAACAGGGTCTCTCTTCCCCGCATTTCACCTTTCGCTGTCTGCCTACAAGGGGGTTCAGTGATACTCGGAGACGAAGGAACAGGTTATTTACAGGTGGTACAGCCGGTTTTTGTCCTCAGTCTCGCCCTCGGCATCGTGGTAGAGAGACTGATCGCTGTCGCTGTCGCTGTCGCTGGTTGAGTCGATTGGAGACTTGGTTAGGCTAGGTTCCGACTTCTTCAGTGGACATCAGAGAGACCAGTGGGATCAGAGAAACAAATCGCAGGTGGCCATTTCTTATCAAAAGCATCAACAAACCCCGCACTCATTATCTTTGTGGAGCGCCTAATCACACAGGTGGGTTAGGCTGCATCCCACAACAACCCAGACCCCTGAAAGTCCGGGGAAGCTGCCGAACGTGCCAGTTTTCGGCAATTCGAGTTATTGTCCAAGTAGAAAGAAGAACAGGTTGCAGAACTGCTAAATTACTCGTGTGTCTTAAAAATGATGTCTCATTGACTACGACATCATCGAGAAAAAGGTGACTGCTCGACCATATGCCCGAAATTCCAGATGAAAAGCATGCTATGCATCGCGAGGAATAGCGTCATTCACTTACTCTTACTGCTGAATAATCCTGGACACCATCTCAGACGCAGCGATCGTATCTTCGTCTCGGAAGTGTTTGCCCGCGAGCTGCAACGCAATTGGAGCGTCCTTGAAATCTTCTGGGGTATCTTTGGTTTGGGGATTTTCTGTTAGACAAGTCCTAAGGAGGGTAAAAGCCGATTGACTCACATTTCTTGTACTCTCGCTCGTCCTCGGCAGAGCAAGGCTTGTAATCCTCCTCCACAAGATCGATGGCTGGATCAACGTGGATTCCCGTCGGAAATATCACACTTGGCTGATCTAGAATATTCCAGATCGTAGTGTAATGCCAGTATTGCGCCTCGCCTAATCTTGCAGGAGGGCCCACGTACGCTGGACACAAGATGAAGTCAACTCCGCGATCCTTCATGGTTTTGTGATAGCTGCGACCA
Organism: Colletotrichum sp. SAR11_240; assembly: GCA_025328625.1. NCBI lineage: Eukaryota > Fungi > Ascomycota > Sordariomycetes > Glomerellales > Glomerellaceae > Colletotrichum > Colletotrichum sp. SAR11_240. The sequence goes on along the minus strand of JAKMXA010000039.1, from coordinate 65,515 downwards.
GGTCAGTCTACGTCGCTCAGACTGTCATGGGTACATGTATGGAATGGACAACTCACGCGTCCCTAAAGTTGTCTCGTCGAACATTCAGTTCCCAGTTCTCTCTGATAGAAAGTGGTTCAGGCTTTGAGTACGCGAATGCCCATTCTGTCAAGAATGCAACGGGTTCACCACCCTTCTCCAAGAGTTCTCTTTGAGTTGCAGCTGCATCAGGGAAGTAGAGGGTCTGAATGATTTCGGCACCCTCCTTGTGGTTGTATGGCTCAAAGTCAACAACCTTGATTCCGGCATCTTTGAGCTTCGCGACCGCATGCTTCAGGGCGCGTGTAACCGGCGGATGAGGGTGAGCCATCCTATCCCAGAATGGCATATGTCAGTATCGAAAGCTAATTGTAGAACGGAGACACTTACCCATCATCCCAAATGACACCTATCGTGAAGTCTCCAGTTTTGTACGGCTCGCGTCGTTTCCAGGGCAAAGGTACAAGCTGGGTCTCTTCCTCCCAAGGCTCCTGATCGATGATGACCTTCTGGAACAGGTCGAGGTCTGCAATGCTGTTGGCTAATGGGGACAGCACACAGCGAATGCTCTCTTGCCCGAGCCCAGGTATGCAGACCCCCTTGTACGGATTGCGCATCGCGGTCGTACGAATACCGTAAGAACCGCAAAATGCGGCGGGAACTCTTACAGACCCGCCGATATCTGTGCCAATGCCCATCACTGCACACCGAAGGCCAAGCGAAGCCCCCTCTCCTCCGCTCGATCCACCGCTTGTGAGATTCCGGTTGTAGGGATTCACCGTTGTTCCGTAAATGGGGTTGCTGCAGTCAAGATGCTGTTGAAGACTCCAATTAGCATTCATCTCGACCACCCGTATATCAAAGACAACCCGGAGCCCCGGACACTTACCATGACACTCTGAGGCTCATTCGTCCGAACATGGAACACCGCTCCGGCAGCTTTTGCCAGGCGAATGACTAGAGCATCTTCATTGGCCACATTGTCGGCCCATGTGACATAGCCAGAGTGGACCCTACGGCCTTTGAGGCTCATATGCTCCTTGGCGGATATCGGTACCCCGTGCAAAGGCCCAACGAGCTTCCCGGTCTTCTTGAAGTGCGCATCCAGCTCCTCAGCAGCAGCCAGTGCATCTTCAACCATGAACTCGGTAGCAAAGTTCACGAGTTGATGCGCAACGTGACCTCTTTTCAAGAAAGCCGTGACAGTCTCGGCCGCAGTGAGCTTGCCTTCGGCCATCTGACTCGTCAGCTCGGCCGCGGTGCTCGCCGTGATCTGCAGCTCGCGCGGTGTCAACTGCCCACAAGATTCAATGAAATTAGACACATTGAGCTGGCTGGCGGGTGGTAGCTGGTCTAGGGGAAGAAGCCATTCGGGTTTCAGTGACTTTTGCAGGATTTGCCGACAGGCCTCGGCCTTGATCTCCCATTGTGCTGGAGACATTTTGGCGTGACTGATAAGGTGCTTTGGCTGCGACGGGTGAAGGCAGTGTGAATGGACTTCGTGCTTCAATTATCCTAGTGGTCTTTGCGCGGCAGATATAATTGAACTGCACTGCCAGTTGGAGCTCCTCCAGTAAGGACAGGTCCGGATATGACCCCGCTGGCGAACACTATCAGTGCCGCGTTCCTCTTCCGTTATTATCAAATGACATGCTTCCGTCATCCAATCAATCACTGATGATATGCCGAGATGACGAAAAACTTCAACATTGATGCAAGGATTGCATGGTGATCACATGGGATGTACGACAAACAAGAAGCATTCTCAACACCCCGCGTCGGCTGTATTCTCCCCCTCCCCAGGTGATCATGGTTTATGGCAAGAAACCCCCGACCCATCGCAATTATCAGTGATTGGATACAGGCAGTCCATTATCAATGATTAGCCTGCAGCTGCACTCGCAATTACATGTGATTGGTCAATCATACCTCCAAGCTCTCCATTTTAGATTGTGTCCGAAGCTTAATGTTGCATTTCTGTATCCACCAACTGCCAAACCCCTGAGCACATACCAACATGGCAGAGACCCTTATCCAGAGGCCTGGGACTCATGTCAAGACTAGTTGAGCCACGTTCTCTCCATTTCACCGAGACGCTATCATTCGCAATTGGCAAACATTGGTCAGATGGCGTTCGTCAACTTATCATAACCAGACGCATCCTTCTTGTATCCCGCCATTTTACTATCTCGTGGACAGAGGCCGATGCTGAGTTCCAAGTCTTTCGTCTGCACTGGTTGATAAAGCGTCTGTGCCTCCACATCGTGCATGACAACTCAGCTGCAAAACCAGCGAGTCCTTTCCATCGTCTTTCCTCCCTGAGTATACGAACTGTCTCGTCCGATCATTCGACCTTACTTTCTTTCGGATTCGAACACTGTCACTGAGCCAGGCCTACTGTCGGCAATATTGTAGCCGTCATGGGTTCCCCCAATGGGCCGTCGGCGCCGCCGTCGGGCTTTGTTCCCGGAACCGTTCATCTCGTTGATCTCGAGGGAACAATGGCATCTCGCCATGCTGCCGGGGGTGCTCGGGACGTTGTGTTGATTCCGACGCCGTCGAACGATCCCGATGACCCTCTCAACTGGTCGCCTCGAAGGAAGACGTTGCTTCTGAGTTGCCTCTGTGTGTGAGTGCTCGGTTTGGTATCAACTTTAGACCCCCGCTGATGGATGCTGTTCCAACCGGTAGATATTGCCTTTCCATCGGCATCGCGTCGGCGGCTATCTATTCGATCCTTGTGCCCATCTCCGCCGCAACCAAGTTAACCTTGGGCGATCTCAATGCCGGCACTGGATACATGTTCCTGACATTAGGATGGGGTTGTTTAGTTTGGCAACCACTGGCCCAGAAATACGGCAAGCGACCTGTCTATTTGCTAAGCCTGCTAGCAACTTTGGTAAGCCATCCCATCTCAAAAGCTGACGAGTCGGGAAGCTAAAGTCTCGCCACTGCAGTTGATCATGGTGTGGGCTCCTTACGCAACGACGGGTAGCCAATGGACAGCCAACAAAGTTCTTGAAGGCTTTTTCGGAGCACCAATAGAGTCCCTTTGCGAGATATCGATCGCGGATGTGGTACGTGACTAGAGGTTCCAACTTCATCTTTGGGGAATCTACTACTGACAAGTACTCGTAGTGGTTTACACACGAGAGAGGTACTTACATGGGCTTTTATGCTCTCTTCCTTTTCGGCAGCAACTTCCTCGCCCCTGTTATTGCTGGATTCATCAACGATGGTCAAGGTTGGGAATGGGTCTTGGTACGTCGTGAAACCACATCTTGATGTTGCGTTGGGTTGTTTGATGCTAACATCTGAAAGCACTGGTGCGCTATCTTCTGTAGTATCGGCTTTCTCATTTGCCTCTTTTTTATGGAGGAGACCAATTATCAGCGTGTAACGGTGCTGAATGCCGAGATCTTTGCTGGTGATCAAACGGAGTCGTCGACTGAAAAAGGAGCCAAGGCTCAATCCGATACCGACAATGTCGCCCCCATCCAGCCAGATGCCGATGAAACGACGAAAACCCCATCTCCAAAGACATCTATGGACAAGATCAAGATGTTCCGAAAGCAGGATATGAATCTCCAGTTGTCACTTAAGACGATGGCCATTCGTCCCTTTCTCTTCTTCTCTTTTCCGGTCATCGTATTCTCCGGATTCATGTACGGAGCTATCCTGTGTTACTTCAACGTCCTTAACGGCACTGCGTCTCTCATTCTGTCAAGCCCACCCTACAACTTCCGAGCCAGCATTGTGGGGCTTTCGTATATATCTTGCCTCATTGGAGTTGTAATTGGGTAAGTCCGATAAGGTTGCCTTGGGCTCGCAGACAGAGACACTGACTCGAATTGCAGAACGTTGTATTCCGGTCATCTTGGCGATGCATTCATCCTTTGGAAAGCCCGACATAACAAGGGTGTCATGGAGCCTGAGTTCCGCCTCTGGCTCTTCTGCGCACTGATGGTGGTCATCCCCGGCTCCTTGCTCCTGTGGGGAGTTGGTGCGGCCCACAAGGTGCACTGGTTCGGTTTGGTGTTTGCAATGGGGGCTTTGAGCGGAGGTGTGACCGCTGGGAGCCAACTTGCCATCACATACTGCATCGATAGTTACAAGGAACTCGGTGCCGATGCAATCGTTACAGTCATTCTTATTAGGAACACCATGAGCTTCGCGGTGTCGTACGGGTACGTAACTAATAACCTCGGTATCGCCTTGGCGACCTGAATTCGTCATCTACATGGCATGCGCTGATCATCAGGTAGTATCACGCCATGGGTCACGAATATGGGTTGGCAGAATGCATTTCTGGTTGCAGCATTTGCTGCACTAGCTCAAATTTCACTTTTCTTCTTGATGATCAAGAAGGGTCGGGGGTTCCGCCAAAAGAGCGTTGCCAGTTATTGGAGATATCGAGAGCACGAATGAAACTTGTCGTCACCAAGACCTGTGCCATGGGCCACTAGTGCCGGGCCAAGGATGATATAGAGTTTTGCTTTTAGTAGTGCGGTAGTATCTAATGTGGATAATTGGAAAGTCGGCGAGACGTTATGCTAGTTTTGCCCCTGAATGGAAAGCCCAAGGGGCATGGATTGATACTCCCTGATTAAGTAGTCTCACAACGTGAGCTTCCATTGCGGCTTTTATTGGCAGACAAAGAGTTTCCAACCACAAAGTCATTTGGAGTACAGAGTACGCAGAAGTCACGATGTGGGCCAGAAATGCTTTGCAATTGACAAAGGATGTATAGTCCAATTATGCTGTGGTATCGAGGACCAGAAATAGTGAGGTTTAGACAAATCAACGCTCCAAGACAAATCATTATACACTCTATATGCAAGGAAATCAAGAATGGATACGATAAACAGGCAGTGAGTGTGACAAGAGAATCCTTCCGGAGAAAGCAATACCCTTCCCCGCGAGCGTTGATGGCAGCATCTTCTAAGTGCAGTCTCCATGTCCTACGCAGTTAGACCTGTACACTAGTCCCTCTCATTGACAGACATTTCCCACGCTCTAGCACCCTTCCTCGATCGGGTTCGTCCAAGGCGGAATCTCTCGGTTCGTGAAGTGCAGTCCTAAGAAAGGCCTCGTAGTCAGTCTCCTGACCGTTTTCGTCTCGTATATAAAAGAAATGCGCTTTTTTCGCTCGAAAATTCCATAAAACCAGACTCAGGAGCCAACGAACACCTGGGCTCAGACCAAGCCAAGCTTCGCCCGGGCGACGTCTTCCCTGTTCCAGTCCCGGGACAAAGGAACGTCGTCTCTCACAGATTCGTTGTTGTTGCTGCTGCCGCCTTCGGCATCGAGCGGGGACAGCTCCATTTGGACGGCCTTGGGCATATCGGCGGACATACCGAGCCAGCCACCGGCGATCATGGCAATAGTAGTGCACAGCTCGGTGCCAAAGAGGAGGATGAGCTTGGTGGCGAAAGAACCCATGACGGGGTCGAGGCTGGAAACTCGGTTGAAGGCGTAGGTGGTCGTGTAAGTCAGGTGAACCAGGTGGAAGGGCATGCCAACAACGGCGGCGCGAAGCATGAGCATTGCAGGGCGGCAGTTCGGGGAGTTGGCCGCACGAATGCGCTTGAAGGTGGGCCACATCCAAACGCAGACTCCGATCAGAACACTGAGTTCAAGACAGTTGCCGATCTTGTTCAGCATCGCGTTCATGACTCCCTTCTTTGGGTCCGGGGATCCTCCGTAGGTCGCGATGGCAATACCGCCGGTGTTGATAAGATGGGTAACGCCCAAGATGATCTTCTCAGTCCAGCGCTTCGGAGGAGCAGGTAGAATGATGTTGCTAATTCTCTTGTCAATTGACACTCTCCCATTAATCTGAAAATCATCTTACGCCTCATAGACAATGCCGATCAGTGTCAGTGTCAAGCAAGCAATGCTGGCGGCGTTGGTCATGATGTTGACCTGGTTCGGTAGCAAAGGCTCGTGTCGTTTCACGATTTGCCAGATGTCGGCGATGAATCTCGCAGCAAAATGCGACAGGAAGATCGGCCAGCAGACCATGCCCTTCTTCCCGTGCTTCCAAGTGATCCATACTGCAGGCGGAAACATAATGGCGTAAAGGGCCAGTTCTGCGATGGCCAGGTTGACGACATTACTCGACACCGGGGGGAAGTTTGCGGTCGAATGCTCAGACATTTTGATGTTTGTTGGATCGTTCGTCTTCGAATAAGTCGGACTGTGGTAACTGTCGCTGTCAAGAATATCGAATTGGTCCGGGGTATGCAAACAGATAAAGCACTCTGGGGTATCCTGCTTGATAAGGTTGAGGACGCTAAAGCTTGCCAAGAGCTGACGAGATGGTGATGAGGTCGAACTGAATTCTGACCAGCGGTAGCTAATGACTATTAAAGAAATAGCAAGACATCAGATCGAGTCATTTCACATGACGACGTTTGAGTCTAAAACAAGTTCAGACTGGACAACAACAGAAGATCACTGACGCGATAACAGAATCTTCGTGTCTGGAATACTACACAGCCTGGAAATGGGACTCTGGACAATCTGGTGTTCCCCACCCGCGAGAGCGAGAGCGAGACCGACTCGCGCGCGACCCCATGGTAATTCAACGTCCTTGCGTCGCTATGTGCGATGCACGGGTAGCGCCGAGTGGAGCATCCGGGCTTTGACACGGCAGAAGATCCAATCACCAGCGGCCGGTAGGTCCCATCCGGGCCGTCGTGCTGGGGTTGCCCCGGCTCGACTACTTAGGATCTGCCATCCGGTGAGAGATTGTGATTGCAACGAGGCGTTTCACGCAGCTTTTGGTGAAGTCAGCCACATCTGTCAGTTCCTGCAAGGACGGTTCGGTAGTTAATCGCACTAGAAAAGTCCACCCTGTCCAGTCTGCCTTGCCCGTGCCTTGCGATGATCTGCCCTACGGTGGGCTAGCGGAGAATTTTATCTGGAGCCAAGCCACCCATCTCAATCAACGTGAATCGGTCTGTCCACTGGATCCCACGCAGTCCGGCATTGTGTGGGGGAACCTTCACGATTCCAGATCGACGCTAGGATTGCAAATACCGACGTGGACGAATCAAGAAGCCCATTAAGGGGGGCAGTAGTTGGCAAAGTTCGAATCCAAACAGCCTGGCCGCTCGGTTTCGATAAATCGACGAATCCGGTATCGTTATTTGGCTCTCCTGAGATGTCGACAATGCTTCGCCTTCCTTCAGATGAGGCGCAACTGAAGGGTGACAGGAAACTCTGCAATAGCGCGCCCCAGTCTTCATGTAAGCCTTCGTATGTGAAAGTGGTGTTGGCCATACACCTACTTTGTTGATATTAATTCCAGTAAGCACCGGCATCGATCGTGCCGAACACATGGATTCGTCAACCACCTCCCACTCATTCAATAATGGGATTGAGTTTGCGGTTTTTTGCGAGGCGCAAACACGCACACTGGATGACTCTGCCGCGATCCGAACAACCACTCGCTCAGAGGATCTCGTCAACGCCGAAGCCTTATGTGGCTCTTGCGTCTGCCACCTGCCGCAGTCAGGGTTCCGGCTTCGCTTTCGCCGTTACTTCAAGTTTGTCTGAAGTTCGAAGCAGCACAGGCCAGTCGTCCCGTCTTTTGTGGCTGGCCTAGAACTACGCGGCTGGACGTTGGGCACGCCCGCAGCGAAGCGCGCCGTTACCTTTCACTTCGCTTTCGCTGTTGTGGGGAGAGCCAGGGTATCTCCGGCACGTCAGCGCTTCGGCCACTTGGGTTCGGTGATTTCACGTTGTATTCTTCGATGGTAAGTTTCTGATTTTCAGCTGCAGGTTTGACAAATAACCTTTTTTGTTATCCCCTGCCAATGTGACCGTTTATCCCATCTTTTTCAGACTACGTACGCAATATAGGCGGTGCTGGGTATCGACGCATCAGTCATCACAGCGGCTGCAAATTCCACGTCGGCAAGTTGTAACGCATAACGGAGGTCCTGAAGAGGAATGTCGTCGTGGAAGAACCTTGATTCCTTCCGCCTTGGCGTTGATTTTGTGTCTTCGCCAAGTCCTAGGGTTACTGTCGCTACCTGTGTTGCAGGTCCTACTGTTTCCTGCATTATCATACAAGTGTACCTGCCAATCCAGGCATGGATTTCCTTAACTCCGCAGCGAGAAATTCCGACAACATCTCCGGCAGCACTAAGTGTTACCTCTGGGCCATGCTAGCCACTCGTCGAAACGGTGATCTTCCTTGAAGTGGCTGTTTATATCTGCCAAGAGTTGACTTGACCATCCGCGAAAGAACCAATAGTCCTTATCCAAAACCGCGATGAACACATTCAAGTAAGATAGCAACACCAATGCATGTGGCTCGGTCCGCCGGAGATCATCAATGACTGACTCCGGGATGGAGTATGTCCATAGAAGGCAGGCGCTGACTTCAACTTGCAGGCCCACGTTGGCCAAACCGATGCAACTTCTTTCGAGAGACGATAACATTGTGTCGTAGTCTGCGCGGTTCGCAATCGGGTGTTGCTGAGAGCGGTAAAGAGACCGGAGGTGTGACAGGGCACCAAACGTGTCTCGTGGTAAACGGGTTCCTTCGAGACTTGGACGGGTATTGCTGCAACACAAAGTGAGCACAACATCAACATGTGATCCCGACAAACAGCTTCTTGCAGTGCCCAAAGTTGCTTACGCTTCAAGTGCCCCTATCATGGGGATCCCGTGTGTCATAGGAGCCAGATCACTCTCCCTAATCCTTACCGTCCAACCCTCGAGAATGGCCCGCACACCTCTCATGATTGATAGGAGGTTGACCACGTCCGATATGGACGTATTCGCATTTGAACTGTTCCCTGGACACGTAGCCGGCGTACATGCCCGGGTATTGACTACAGCCGAGAAGCAAAACATGGCTTTCCAGTTGTCTTCGGTGACATTTGATAACAGGCTACGAAACGTCTCCTGTCCTTTGTCGTAATGGTATGCACTCCGGGTAAGGTACAAATGTCGTTCACCTGCGGGCAACAGGGAAGCTTTGTGTAGAGCTGCTATAGCGAGAAGACCATGCATCACAAAGGCATGTCGACGTCCCTCTCTCGGAAATACTTCACGCCATACGTGCCTGACGGTGTCTCGATAGCCCATAGTATCGCATGTTAGGACACAGTAATGGTGCATCAAGTCGATATCGGTAGTCCAAGAGTCGTCGGAGATAGTCGCGGAGACCGGAGAGGCTATTCTTGGATACTTCGGAACAAGGTCAAGAAAGTCGGTACTGCCATCGCTAGGAAGAGATCTCTTCCTCCCACTTCCTGGAGATTCGGGTCGCTGATTTGACGCGGGTCTCTTGGGAAGACTGGGAGTTTCCGACGTTGGTGTATCCAATCCCGTTGGCTCGAAAGGCCTGAAATACAGCAGTCAGGTACTTGAACATACTCCGGCGAGGGCAACGTGGGGCTTCACCTTAAACAGGCATGACAAGTCGAAAGATTGTCCTGGGTCGTTGAGCTTCCATCACTGACAAAGCTGCAAACAATTCTGTATCTTGTGCAATTGAAACATGCCGGATGACGCTCGTCGCACTTTATGAAGACCGTGTTAGCGGGTATCCATCTTGCCAGGGGCCACAATCCATTGCTAGAACCTCGCATTCGATAGGAGGAGGGAATCAGGAATGCGCATTCTTAACCCCGAAAGCCTCCACTATCTGTGCGCTTCGGTGGGTTCCAGCAGCACAGAGGGACTTGCCGCAGTGTCCTACCTTGACTTTGCGCTGCTTGCATTGGCGACAGCCGAACCGAGACTTTGTATGTGTCCGCCGAGTTGACATGATGGAGTGTAGGTGACGAGGCAAAAGATGGGAAGACGAATGGGGGGCGCGCTTGAAGTAATACGAATGATCTCGGGTTCTCGTGCGTGGATCATCCCGAATCCGAATACTCGTATCGACTGCGCCCAAGTCAAATCACCGGAGCCAAGACCGCGCCGTGGACGATGCGAACCCGAGATATCTCGTACAGACCAGGCCTATGGAATCCACAGTCAGTGAACCGAAACCTTATGCTAATTGATCCAATAGGCGTCATCAACGATGTTATGCTCCAACAAGCCAAGCATTTCTTAATGAACGACGATAGCCTCATCACAGAGCATTAATCAAAATCGCAGGCAACTTGTAGTCCGAAGTTTAATTCCATTAGTGGCTATAAACTCCGGGTATTTGTCCTACCAACATGTGCTGCTCTACATCACCAATCTTTCTCGAAGTCATCCTGTAATATCTGCGCGTTTGCTCCCACTCCTGCTGCAGAACCAGCACCCATAGCGACAGACACCTGCTTCACCTGCGTAGCACAGTCGCCAGCCGCAAATACACCTCTTCTACTTGTCTCCTGCATATGGCCCGAAATTGAGACATCTCCCACAGGCGTAGTTTCCAACCCAAGTTGCTCTGCAAAACTACCGTTGGGAACTGTGTCGGGTTTGTGGAAAAGAAAGCCAAACGACGACGTTTTTCCATCCTCAAATTCAACAACCATTGAAGCATCGCTATTGTAGCCCATGGTCTGAACTCTCCGAATCTTCCGGTCGTCCACTTTGAGACTATGATTTTCGCTGGCTTTTTGCACATCGCTAAGGGTCAGGGATCCGGCACCATTGGTCAACAGGCATATGTTTGTCGAAAATTGCCGTGCAAGTTGACCGCATGGGATTGCGTCGGATAGCTTGATACTGCTGGTTGAAGTGAGAAGAACAGCTGCATTGACGGCGCCGAACTTCTCAAATCCTGAACGATGCATGCAATTGAATCTGTCCATCTGTAAGTAATAAGAACGATCCATAGCCTTTGGGAGCACTGACATTCCCTTCCCCCAACATTCTTTGTATCCCGCGATATCTGGCAACACGTCACGAGTGCCTGTCGCTAAAATAACCTTTCTACTTTTCCAATATCGTCCGTTCTCATCTTCTACCTCGAAGACGGGACCGGCCTCACGAACGGTCCTGGCTCCTGTCTTGGCAAACATGATTGTCTTGTACTTTCGTTGCAGTTCCGCCTTCAGCCCATTCCGGATCAAAGATGGATTATCTTGGTCATGAGCTCCGCCGATACGGGAGACGCTGTGCGCCTTCCAGTCTCCAGAGTCAAACACGACGGCGCTTCGAAGAACCCTCCCGAGAGATAAAGCCGCAGATAGACCCGCGGGACCGGCCCCAATAATGCAGACATCGAGAACGTTTCTGAGAACGTGTGGCGCCATCGTGGAGTCTGAGGCCATGGCTGCAGTGATAGGAAAGCCGAGTTTTAGAACATGCCGGTATGGCCGGGGAGAATGAGAAAAGGTCGGGGATGGTCAGGTAGATATTTGCAAGCGCTTTGCTGGTTTGTACCGGGGTTGTCTCACGTCAGACGATCGACGAACCACATTGTGAAGTAGATTAGGGGAGGATTGGACATTTAGAACTTGTGGCGCTCTTCCTCAATATACTAGTCGGAGACTTATCTCAGTCTTGGCTGGCCACATAGAGGGGCAACTACAAAACGTTCCGAACCGTTGGCTTATTGGATAACATGCTAACTACAAACAGAACACGACAAATCCTACCGATAACCGCTCTGGCCTTATTCGCTGCTAGGGATGACGTTGGATTTGAATGCGAACACGCTAGCCAACTATGAAGATGAATGGAAATATTACTTCATCTTAGGTCCCGAAATGATCTGTGCTAGCGGTGGCTTCCGTCATTTTCAGCAACCAAGTGAGAATCCTCATAACAAAGTTCCCTCTGCTAGCGATTTAAAATATAGTTATGCCAAGTGCACCTTGTATTGAACATGGATAGATACGTGGAGACAAGGCAGTTATCAACATTCCAAAAGCTCATGACTGCATCATGGGATCAATATTTGCACTGTCCTGAAGCTTCAAAATGCCAATGAGCCTCCTCACTTCGTCAATGATACGAATGCATGGTGGATGATCAGCACCGCTCGCGTATTGGGCATAATCTTGGCTTCGAGGATTGCTGTGCCAGCCCCTCTGGCGCTCTTCCAAGACCTCCAGTAAACCCACGAAAGAGCTCTTGCTTGCTCCATCCAAACCATAAATCTCCGTCTTGACAGCTTTATTGGCTAAAATCATCCATTCCAGCGGATGCATCTGTATGCTGAATCCCGGTGCGCCAGATGGCGCATCTGGCGGTGAAAAGACTCCGTCCGACCCCAAGCCCTGGAATTCAATGGCTTTAGTCTGGTTGAGGCGAGTGGCTGTTGTTGCCTCGGATTCGATAGCCTCAAGCACAGATCCGTACTGTCTTGCTATAGACATCATGAGTCCGCCCAAAAGTGACATATTCTGTGTTGCGGAGAGAAATCTCGTGGGACAAATCGGGCAGTGGATGATGTCTCTGGCCTTCACCATCATCCCTCTCAGGAAATGAAGACCTGAAGGGAACGTCATCTCCTCGTTCGCCTGCATCTGATCTAGCATAAGGTACAAGCTCGCGAGGCAGGCGCACGAAGACTGATTGGAAGGAGCCGCAGTCGACCCAAGCGGAGTATTGTCGGGACTTGGAGCTGTTGTAATCAAGACTCCACCATCTTCAGATAAGGCGTCCAGTCCAGCTTCCGCCTGTTCTTCACAGAGGGTAGTGGTGCTTGAGATTGAATTGTCAGTCGCCCAGTTGTTTTGATCGGGTATTGAGTTCCCTGTATATGCGGACGAAGTTGAAGCCAATGTCGCTGTGCTGGGCGGATGATCGGGACTGGGCCCGATTGCCGAGTGTTGCGTCCGGGTAGGCGGCTCCGATGTACCCGCCTGCCGGTCATCCATCGGGGTGGACACGCCGCATGCGCAGATCTTCCGCCGCGGAGGCCGGCCAATTGGCTTTTGGATGGAATAGAAACACTCTGCTCCAAATCTTGCACATCTGCCGCATTTCGGTCCTTTCCCATCACACCTCACTTTCTTCTCTCCTATCGGGTAGAGGATCAGCTCATGTTTATCGTCGTTTCTGACGAGGCGAGATCCACTTACTGCACCGGTCGCAAGATGCACGCTTCGTCGCGGGGACTTGTTCAACTGGTGATGACTTCATTATGATATCGCTTGAGTATGTTCATCGGCGTTCATTCTATAGCCCGGAATGAAATTCAAGGAAGGAGGCCAGCTCCCACCTCGAATTTGGCAACCAAGTGACAGTCGCGGAGACTTAAATGTAGTTTCATTCGACACTGGCTGCTGTGGAGTGAGTTTGAGCAAGTTGTGGCCAATGATAGCGGTGGAAAGTATCCGAGGTAATCGAGCGCAGGGATGACTCGCGTTGAAGGTTTGGCATCCTGAGAGCTTCGAGCACTGACAGCAGCTTACAGGAGAGCAGGCCGAACAGGCAATATCGCAATGCCATGCAACCAAAGTATGTAAGGCTGTGGTTAGGACCCAGAGTGCTTATCATATCAAATTCATGTTGTTTCAATCAACAGTTGCTAAAACTGACCCGCCGAGTTTTTAGCAACGATTTGATGTTGAATCGAACTTCCTGATGCATTGGCGTTGGCTACTAGGTAAGGACGTGAAAGATCTCGTGAATGCTGACACGGATCCCTTTCTCATTTTTAACGGGGCCAGTCATTTGTGACTTTGACCATAGATGAAGCACCAAATTTGCTGCTGTTGCTTTCCTGTATTTGCCCTCACCAGTGCCTTCTCTGCCGGCCTTAGGACTGAGTGCCACTCAGCGTGGTCGGGCAACTCAACTTCAAATGCCTCGGCTGCTCCGCTGTGACAACCCCGAATGAATTACCCAATTGAAGAATCTTCTCAGCCGTGTAATTTGCAGGGGTCGCCACTTGTAGACACAATTTTCTGTTCGAAAATGCACTTACTGTCAGGCACCTTCACCAGGGCTTTCAGCGATGACATGGATGGTTCCACCGGGCAACGTTAGCGACGAGTCCGCCAGATCATTTACCAACACTTGGACTTTTTTTTCGATGATTGCATCCACTTTCAGAACCCCAAAAATGAAATCGTTAGGCGACAAGGAAAAGAAGCAGTGCGTCCCCATATGTGATGAGATCAATAGTCTCGTACGATGTCTCATGTGCCCACACTGTTGGGGGTTTGAAGCCTGCTTGAGCACACCGAATTGTCTTAGCCACCCCATGGACGGGGCTGAGAATGGTGAAAGCTGACTGGAATCGTCATCTGAAAAGAAAGAGTGTGTCTCGCTAACCCTTGGGGTCTCAATTGTAGAGCAAGGTTGCATCCCCATCACCAAATTCAGCTGGACCCCACCCACCAATAGGGCCCCAAAACTACATCACAGCCTCCATAGTGCGACTTGGCCGCCCACATGCTGCAAAACGCAAGTGTTGTCTAAGCTAGGAGTTATCTCGCGATCGCTAGACAGCCTTGGATATCTTAGAACAAAGATTTGATATAAAAAGCATGTTTCACGTCCGCCATTATCCAGCTTTGACAAGCGCACACAACTACAACAACATTGTTCCTTCTTCAGAACATCAACATGTCTCTTTCAACCCTTCACTATGACTCCGAGTTTGCATCAGTTCTCGCGGGTGTAAACATTCCCCCTCCTCCCGCAACCTTCAAAGACGTATATGAATTGCGGGAATGGGGAGACAGTCTGCTAGAGGGCCTCGGTTTCGGTATGCCCATTCCAGAAAATGTTCTTCAAACCATTATCCCTTTTGAGAGCCACGACGGAACGGTTCTCAACATCACACACTTTTCCAACTCCAACAAGCCCAAAAACTCCACGCAACAACCTGCAGTATTCTACGTCCATGGCGGAGGCATGGTGGCGGGGAGCGTCGACTTGTATGCTCCCAACATTGCCAATGCCGTCGACTTTTACGGCCTTGACTTTTTCGCTGTGGACTATCGTCTCGCGCCAGAGCAGCCAGGTCCCAAGCTTACCGAGGACGTCTACCATGGCCTTAAATACCTCTCTGACCACGCCAAGGAGTATCACGTTGACAACAAGCGCATCGCCATCATGGGCGACTCCGCAGGCGGCGGACTTGCGGCTGGTGCCGCCCTACTAGCCCGAGACCGCGCCCTAAGCCCTCCCATCGCGAAGCAGGTCCTGATCTACCCCATGCTGGATGACAGAACACGACTACCTGAGAACTCTGCTTACACCCAGTTCCTCCTATGGACTGAAAACGCCAACCAGCTAGGTTGGAGTTCAGTCTTGGGTGAGGGAGTTGCCGGGAATCCGAAAGCCAATGCCTCGATTTATGCTGCACCGGGGAGAGCTAAAAACCTGAGAGGTCTACCACCTACCTACATTGATGTGGGACAACTGGATCTCTTCATGTTTGAAGACATTGCCTATGCCAACAAGCTAGCTGAAGCAGAGGTTGAGGTTGAGCTTCATGTTCTGCCTGGACTGCCCCATGCATTCGAGTTTGCATCCAATGCTACTTTGGTGAAGCAAGCACTTCAGTCCCGCAAAAGAGCTTTGATGCAGGTGTAGGCTCGGTGTCAAATCGCCTGACCTCTAGGAACATTAGATCAGAACAAAGACCATGTTACTTAGGAACAGATGCCGGCGAACTCACAGAGCTAGCCAAATCTCATTCGCCATCATTCATTCAATCGTGGGAATGATTAGTACCATTACAAACAACCGAGATATCTGTCCAACTACTTTCCCTTTTCATTATCAAAGACTGGTAGATAATACATATAAGTGTCACAACGCTCTTTCGTCTTGAATTTGTGTTCTGCTATACGTGCGTTGAAAAACCGAGCTAATTAAGCTAAAAGAAGCCCCATGTGGTAACTAAGAAAATGGCCGCGGACAATGTTCCATTCGCACCGCGCCCAGGCTGTGTGGGCAATTGTCTGCTTTCTCACCTAGCGCGGGTGTACACTCAATTACCTACATAGGTTTAAGCCATCCGTAGTTAATTCCAACGTAGATCACTGTTCTGCGGAGTTTTCGTATCGCCCTCTGCGGAGTTGATCGTGTTCGCGACTGGCGGAGTTGGGTGCGGAGTAGCGGGGTATTGTCGCTGTGCTACCCACTAGAGGCCAATCAGTACCAGTTGAGGCCGTCTGGTGTCAGCTTACTTCGGGCTTTGATGTTTCAGGCAACGGAAGAGGCTTGATGGGTCAAAGTGAAGGCGCTGGAACATACAGGAATACTCCCTAGATCTGTGTTATGGGAACCGAATACGGCGTTGGACTATAAGTACACTTACGGCAACCTGTAAGTTCGGCAATGAATCCCATCATTCACTTGGATCCCAACGTTCATCACAACTCAAATGATTCGAAAAGCAAGTCTTCTAAATAATATTCAAGATCCTCAATCTTCTATTCCATCCTCGCTTAAAGTCCTATCAACATGGTTTTCACCAGCATGGTTCTCGCTTGCCGGAAAGACGGTATCTCGCACGACGAGTTTGAGAGACGATACGAGCAACACTTAGTTCTGGTGGAGGAGTTGTGTGGCAATGCGATGCCCCTGAAGCACACCAGATACTACCCCCAACACGGCGGAGCAGATGACAAGCCCATTGTCCTTTTCGGAAACAACAAGGAGATGAAATACGACGTCATTGTGACCATCGAGTTCGAGGACGAGGCTGCGTGGCAGAGATTTGGTGCCATCCTGTCCGAGCCGGAGGCTGCTGCAAAGATTGCGGCCGATGAGGATGGGTTCTGGGATAGAAACCAGATGCACGTGTTCAACGTGGGAGGCGTCAAGGTTTGGGAGAGGAAGTGATTGCCGGCTGGTTCTGCTGCGACGGCCATGTTTGGAGGAGTCTTGACAAGGAAGACTTGACCGCCCCTGAAGTTATAACAGCTGTGTCTTGGGTATCTTGGAAGTAGTTCAGTCATCAACGTACTGCATGTCAGTCGACAAAACCCCGCTTGTGGGGCTTTATAATTGAGACAGTTATTTTCTCACCGACATGCGGCTGTCTTCATGTCTGATAACTGTGCTTGACTTGTATAACTGATTGATCATTGAGCTACATCTTCAGTTAGACGCTGCGGCGGACTCTCTGTTGGCCACACTGCCGCTCGCCCGTGAAATGTGGGAAAACCCATTGACCCCATTGGTCTTCATACCTTCCACCTTTCCCTCATCTTCAGGGATGAACTCTTCCACCACTTCCTCACTGGGTCCATAACCTCCACCGCCTGGTGTCTGCACGATAATGCGATCACCAGGGTTCATCATCACCGTCGCCTTTCCACCCAAGCTGATTGTTCTCACGGTGTTGTCGGTATCATCCTTCCGAATCCAAAGGTTGACTCCCCGTTGACCCTCCTCGCCACCAGCCATACCATATGGCGCAATGACACGTCGCTCTGAGAGAATGCTTACTTGCATTGGCCTGCGGAACTCAATATCACGAACACAGCCATCGCCACCTCGTCTTCGGCCGAGACCACCACTTCCCTTGCGGATAGAGAACTCATGCAACAACACGGGGTAACGCTTTTCCAGTACCTCTGGGTCGGTAATGCGCGTGTTCGTGACGTTCGTGTGTACTCCTGATTGGCCTTCCCAGTGGGGACCTGCACCAGCACCGCCAGCAATCGTCTCGTAGTATCCGAAGCCCCTGGTGACTTGCCCATCCTTATTCGTGCCGCCGTAGCCAAATGTCAAGTTATTGCAGGTACCTTGGCTGGCAGCTGCAGCACGGAATGCTTTGAAGATGAGGTCGACGATGCGTTGAGAGGTTTCGACGTTGGATCCAACGGTTGCAGCCTTGAGACTAGGTGACAAGAGGGTGTTTGGTGGACAGTAGATCTCGATGGGTGCCAAACATCCTTGGTTCAGGGGGATATCTGAAGAGATCATACAGCGCATACAGTAGATGATGCCAGAGTACATGACAGCTGAGGGTGTGTTCTGCGAAATCAAGTCAGCCTTTGCCGCCACAAATCCTTACAGACATAGCAGACTCACCAGGTTGTTCAACGCCTCTGGTCCGGTTCCCGTGAAGTCGAACTTGGCGGATCCGTCCTCTCCATTGATGGTCACCCGCAGAGCCAGCGCCGTTCCATCATCCAGGTAGTCAACAGCCTTCAGGGGATGTCCGCGGAACCGGCGGCTGAAGGTCTTCAGCAAGGCCCGGACGCTCTCCTCGGCATTCTTCTGAATGGCTTCCATGTAGAATTCTACCACCGGCCACGAGTATTGTCGGACGAGATCTTGGATCAGGTAGATACCCCGATTGTTAGCAGCAACCGAAGCTTTCAGGTCAGCGATGTTGTCTCGCAACGTCCTCGTTCCACTGCAGCCAGGATATTGCGCAGGCTTGACGTAGAGCTCCTCTACCAAGCCCTCCTCATTGAAGACTCCTCTGTCGACCATCTTGAAGGACTCAATAGCAGCACCTTCTTGCCAAAGCTCTGTTGAGTTGGGAGGCATGGAACCGGCAAGGATGCCTCCAATGTCAGCGTGGTGACCTATCAAGAGTTAACAATCAGCTCATACGAACGAAGCCCATGGATCAAACCTCTATTCGCCACAAAGAACATAATTCTCGTCGGGTTGTCGTTGTCGTCGAAGACTGGCGTAATGACAGTGAGGTCTGGCAGATGCGTTCCTCCGGCACAAGGGTGGTTAGAGAGAATGACATCTCCGGGCTTCAGGCCATCTTTGCCGTATTTCTCCGCCTGATACCTAATCGCCGTGCTCATTGAGCCAAGATGACCGGGAATATGGGGCGCGTTAGCAACAAGTCCGCCGGATGCTGAAAAGATTGCACAAGAGTAGTCCAGTCGCTCCTTGATGTTCGTGGAGATTGAGGTCTTTTGAAGAGTTCGCCCCATCTGCATTGTGTTAGAAATTGCCTTGCAATTACTGTCAGTGGCGGTGACGTACCTGTTCTGCGATTGACATAAGACGGTGACCAAAAACAGACAACTTGATCGGGTCGACCTCGTCCGTTGACGTCGTCTTCTCTTCTCGGCTGACCAGGTCAATGACCAGATGTGAGTCCAGCACGACGGCATGGCTGTCTTGATCCAGGATGATCGTCTGAGTTGCGTCGAAAATCACGGCAGGGCCCTGAACCTTGCTCAACTTAGGCAAGTTGTCAATGTGGAAAACAGGCGCATTCGTCCAGCCCAACTTCTCGAAGTATATTCTCTGAGTCTTCGCATTGGTTGCATCGGCGTTAGGGAACTGATCTGAGCCAGCCATCTGTTCAAAAGGGTTCGACAAGGGAAGCTCCACAGCCTTTCCAACACTACGGACTCGGACGTCGTCAACCAGGATATCCCTCTCCTGGCTGAAACCAAACTCTCTATGATGACGGGTGACAAAGGCTGCGGCGAAGTCTCCATCCTCTGGTTCGGGAATCATCAGGGCTGTATCGCTGCCCCGGTACCTCATGTTGAGAAACTTTTCGTGAGACACTCGGTGAGCCGGAATGCCCTGAAGCTCAAGGTCCTTCGTCCCTTGCGAAGAGACGGACGCAAAACGCTGAGTCAATCGCTCCTGAGCTTCCGGGCCATACGTCACGGCTTCCGGCTCTTGGCGCTCAACGACAATATCGGCAAGTGCCATACCAAACGCTGACAGAATACTGGATAGTCGGTGGATCAGAACGCGGTGAATACCGAGATCTCGGGCAATAGCAACGGCGTGTTGGCCTCCTGCGCCGCCGAAGCAAGCAAGATTGTGCGCTGACGCCTCAAAGCCCCTGCCTTCGCTCAAAGTCCGGATTGGTCTCGCCATCGTGGCATTGGCAACCTGAATGAAACCCATCGCAACTTCCTCCGGTGTGAGCTTGTCGCTGCCATGCTTGTCCCGGTTGACCTGGTCCGTGAGTGCGAGGAACTTCTCTCGAACGGTTTCGACATGAAGCTTGCGGGGGAAGTACTCCGGCAGAATTCTGCCAAGGAAGCAGTTGGCATCCGAGATTGTCAGCGGGCCCCCGTTTCCGTAACACGCCGGGCCCGGATATGCGCCGGCAGAGTCAGGGCCGACCTTGAAGAGACCGCCGTTCCACTCCAGGATAGATCCACCACCGGCAGCAACCGTGTTGACATCCAGCTGAGGACATTGAATAGGAACTTCGGCAACGGTGCTTTCAAAAACATGCTCAAGTGTTCCTCCATAACGGGAGACGTCAGTGCTGGTTCCTCCCATGTCAAATCCAAGAACTGGGGTTCCCTCCTTCGCATCGTAGCAGGTCTTCGCATATCCAATGACACCGCCAGCGGGGCCGGAAAGAATGGCGCGAAGGCCGGTAAAGTCGCTGAATTTGACTAGACCGCCATGTGACTGAGAGAGCAAAAGCTTGTTTCCGTCCTCATTCATCAGCTCGCCCTTGAAGCCCTTTCGGAAGCTATCCAGATAGTTTTCCGTAATGGGTGATAAGTAGGCGTCGGCAGTGGCAGATTGAGCACGAGGAACGATGTTAATCATCGCTTGAAGTTGAGAGGATAATGAGACCTTGAAGCCCATCTCTCTAGCGATGTCGCCGATATGTAGTTCGTGATCCGGAAAGTTGTAAGAGTGCATCAGCGCGATGGCCAAACTGCGATAGCCCTCATCCCAGACGGCTTGCAAGTCTTTCTTGACGGCGTCTGCGTCCGGCTTCTTGATGTACCTTAGTACCTCACCATTGACGCCGGTGAAGAGACTTGGGTCTGAGGCTATGTCGATAACGGGGGAGTCCGGATCTTCTGAAGAGCCTTCGACAGTGATTCTCTCATCGACTTCAACAACCTTCTCGTACAGGCGATCCAGCTTCTTCACAGCTAAATCGAATAAACGTGGTCGCGCCTGGTTTCCAATAATGAGGAGGTCCCCAAATCCTTTCGTAATCAGCAAGGCAACTCTCTCGCCCTTCCGTTCGAGTAATGCGTTCGTGGCGACAGTTGTTCCCATGCGTATGCTCTCAACTGGTGCCAAGTCTAGTTGGGTTCCCTTGGGGATAGACGATCCTGTGGCAGTTTCCAAGATGCGCCTGATGCCCTCGGTAGGAGCATCATCATATTCATCTGGACATACGGACAAAAGCTTGAAGACGAGGTCTTCCTTATGACCCGGAATTCTTGCCCAGCTAATGTGAGTTGCGTGTCAGTTGACTGTACATGTCTCAAGCTACAGAAGTGTTGATGGCTGCTTTCCAGGGATGAACTCACAAATCGCAAAAAGTACCGCCTCTGTCTATCGCAATGCGAACTCCCTCATCGGAGATTGCTGACGGCATTTTCAATGTTGTTCAATAATGTTGAGCTTGATAGCATCTGCTCAAAACAGCACCCAGTACTCAATTCTCCATGCCTTTATCCTATATTCGATATAAGTCAACTTCAACTCGGCTTCAGCATCATTGTGCCGAGACTCGATCGGCAATAGTTGCCGGCTTATCGAAGCTGAGTCGGTTTGTAAAATGAAGTGCCGATCGAATCTGATAACGGCTGATAAGGATCGGATGAGCTACCCCGGCGACCCTGCGCCAAGTGAGCCTTATCATCTGCGCCATCTTAGCGTGTAGGGCGATAAACAGGCATCAACAGATATGAGGATTGCCGTGGCGCGCCCGCCAACTAGGGGGGATGATAGTTCTCCAGACCTGTCGTTGAGTTGCGAATAGAGATATATCTACAGTAAATGCCGACTTCGGCTTCTTGACGATGCGACGCCAGTTTCCATCTTTGGTCGGCTGCAGGACTGGATTACCACAATGAGTGCAGACAAGCAACTCGACATCAAGACCGGCAGCAGCCAGGATGGCCAGGGTAACGATGTTAGCGAGGGACATGAGGTTTCCGCCTATATCGACCCGGTCAAGGAGGCTAAAATGATGCGAAAGTTCGACGTAAGGAGATTCGTACCTCGTTGAATGTGTCCATGCTGACCTATTTACCTGTAGATCTGGGCGATCGGCGGCCTCGGGATCCTGTACATGTTGGCCAACCTTGACAGGCAAGTCGGCCGTCAACTACTACATGTGGATTCGCAATAGCTAACAGATTGACAACAGGAGCAACATTGGAAACGCGCAGATCGCCGGCCTCCCAGCAGATCTTGGTTTGACCGGCAACCAATATGGCACTGCTGTCACCCTTCTCTACGCTACATATGTGCCATTCGAGGGGCCCATTGCTATTCTACTCAAGATCATTGGCCCCAAACACTTGCTCACCTTCTGTTGTCTCGCTTGGTAGGCTGCATCCACAGCCATTCTAGAAACACGCGACTAACAAGAGCGATCTTCAGGGGTATCGTTTGCTTAGGCACCGGCTTCGTCCATAACTGGCAAGGACTCTACGCTTGTCGTATGCTTATTGGCTTCTTTGAAGCTGGTCTCATTCCTTGCATCAATGTTTACATTGGAATGGTGTACAAAAAGTCTGAAAGGGGCAAGAGGTTAGTTGCACCGAACTCGCTGATGTCCGTTTGGCTCATCATTGTTCTAGATCGTCTATCATCTTTGCCTTCAGTGCAATTGCCAGCGCCTTCGGTGGCATTTTTGCATATGCATTGACTCAAATCCGAACCGGAACTTACTTCTCGACATGGAGAGCCCTCTTCATCGTCGAAGGATGCATGACGATTGTCATTGCTCCGCTCTTTTGGCTGTTCTTCCCCGCCACGCCAAAGGACGCTTGGTTCCTGACGCCCGAGGAGAAAGAAATGATGAAGCTTCGTTATGAATTGGAGCCATCTTTCGGTATTGATGAAGAGTTCAGCTGGAAGGCTGTCATTGACGGCTTAATCGATCCCAAATTCCATCTCCAGTACGTCTACGATGCAACTTGAAGTTTCTCACTCACAAAGCTAACAATTGCAACAGCTGGATCTTCCAGTTCGCTGTCGACATCTCCCTATACGGGTTCACAACATTCCTCCCAGCCATTGTCAATGGCTTGGGTTACACCTCGGTTACCGCGAACTTGATGACGGTTCCCATCTACGTTTGGGGCCTTATAACTTTCCTCTTCACAGCCTACATGTCCGACAAGACTGGGAATCGCGGGTACTGGATCGGTGGTCCTCTTGTCTGCCTCATCATCGGATACGCGTTGCTAATCTCCGTTGATAACTTGGGTGTCAGATATTTTGCCTGCTTCGGTGCGTTCTTCCGTGCCAAAAACTTCTCAATGCAGCGAACCGTGCTAATTCAAGTGAACAGTTGCTGTGATGGGCATTTACCCTACAACAGGAATGAGTATGATGGTGAGTGGAAATCCTGCGTTGACCATCAACAGATGCTAATCAGTTCAACAGTGGCTCAGCGACAACGCCGCACAGCACTTCAAGAGAGCCACCATGGTTGGTGGTGCCCTGACCCTGGGCAACACTGCTGGAGTTGCAGTGGGTCAAATCTTCGTCAGCTCGGACAAGCCCCGATATATCCGGGGTTTGTCTATCGCTATGGGTCTCGCGGCAGTTGCATTGGCGTGTGTTGCCGCTCTCATGATAGGAATGCACATTGTGAACAAGAGGCGTGCAGAGAGAATCAGGAAGGCGGAGGAGGAGGGGTCTCCTCTACCGAGCATCCCCGAGAAGGGAGACTTCGATGTGTACTACAAGTACACCCTCTGATCACAGGCTATTGTTTGTCGAGCCTGTTTTTTGTTTAGACACTTTCAAACACTTAGCAATGCCTTTAATATGAAAGTTTTGAAAAGAAACCCCAACAGAGTATTGCTGGAAAGCTGTCATCTTCAGGAAAGAAACAAAGCCCGAAGATTGGGTTGCATGGACTAACGATAAACAGCCCATGGCGCGCGTTAGCGATGATAGGGGTAGATACAGGGGAGATAGGCCCGGCACTTTCTTCCAATAGCAGCTGTCGTTCCTTATCATGGTTCGTTCCCCCGCAACAACTGGGGTAAGGATGCGGATCTAAATACCAGATCCACTCCAACAGTAGTCTCCACGCCGGATTCTCTCTATTTTGCTGTTCAATGTTGTCGAAAAGCTATGCTAGGTCGGAGTCATGGCATCGCCTAGTGAGTCCTCGGGATTGCGTGCTTCGAAGCGGCTGAAACGCAGCGTCGTAGCTTGCCAACGATGCCACGCTCAGAAGATCAAGTGTACCGGAGGCACTCCGTGCAGGGCCTGTGACAGGTCCAATGATATCGCTGCTTGTCTTTATCCAGTCCGCGAGAGAAAGATCTCAGTCTTGGAAAGGTAAGCTACGACAAGGAATTTTGAAGATTTAAACTCACAATTTGCAGCTACATAAAACAACTCCAAGACGAGAATGAGGAGCTTAAGCGGAAGACATCTCTCCCATCTCAGGCTAGTCCGTCAGCAAGCCAGGTGTCGGACCAGATTGTGGTCAACACAGAAGCTCACGAGGAAAAGGAGGAGGAAGAGGAAGAAGAGATCTCTACCGCTGAAGTAGTTCATCCTGTGATTGAACAACGGATATGTGATCCTGCGGCGCCACGGCCAGTTTATGTCGGCGCTGCCGCGTTTACTGCCTTCGCCAACATCTTATGGCACGATGGCCCTACACCACCGAGGAACGTCAAAGTCTTCAAACATCCAACGCTTCAACGCGCCATCAAGACCGACTACAAACTCCCGAACTACACTTACGCCAATCTCCTCGTCCAAGTTGTCTTGAGGTTTATCGGAAGTGATTACCACCTGCTGAAGAAGAAGTCTTTCTCTCAGAGAGTGGATCGGCTCTATGGCCCCGCAACGGAGCAAACTCCGGACACCATGTTCCTCTGTCGGCTGTTTGCGGTTTTTGCCCTCGGTGAGCTGTATCTCAAAAAGTCGACAAGTCAGCGAGAAGTGCCAGGTGCGAAATTCTTCTTGCAATCAGTGTCACTATTCGAGGAGTTGTACGAGGAACCCAACATAGAGTATATCGAGACTCTGCTTTTGATGGTGAGTCGCCGATTAGAATGGCCCTGGTTTCAAGGGATCTAACATGAATGCAGTGCTTTTACTCGCATGCTTTGAACAGACAGAACACAGCATACACATATGCGGGCATTGCGTTACGACTGAGTGTCACTATGGGTCTTCACAGAAACATCACATATGACCCAAAAACACCGCCAGTTGAGATCGAGAATCGGCGGCGCGTCTGGTGGACCGTATACACCTTCGATCGTCTATGCAGTGCAAAGCTGGGCCATCCGGTGATGATCAAAGATGAAGATATCGATGCCCCATTTCCCTCATCCGACGGCCTTTCTGCCGAGGAGCAGGAGGAGTTCGTGGACGCGGGTCAACTCATCGCCAACATCAGATTGGCCCGCATCACTGGTCTACTTCTAGACCACACTTACAAAATTCACTCGCCCCACGAAAAGACCTTTGTCAGCAACGTTCATAGAATTCTCACGAGTCTGAAGGAATGGGATGCGACACTGCCTCCTGAATTGGCTCTCGACCACAGCAGAACCCCCTCGTACAGCACAAGGGCAGTCGCTTCTTTGCGACTTCACTTCAACCAGGTATGTTACGATTGAAGTCGAGAATAACACTGAATACTGACGACTGTACAGTGCGTGGTATTGACAACGAGGCCTATTCTCCTCTTTCTCTTCAAATACTACATGCGCCAATCTCAAACTCCGTCATCGCCATCATCAGAGTCTACGAAGGTGCTGCCGCCAATGACAATTGCCTTGGGAGAGGCCTGTATATATGCCGCTAGAGCATCCAATCGACTCCTGAAGCAGCTCTGGGTGGACGGGGCCATCGCAACCTTCGGATACTTCGACGCTCACTTCATCTTCTCATCCACCATCATACTCATTCTCTCAAACATTCTAAACCCGAACGATGGCGACCGTAACTCCGTCGACTTGGCGTGCACGCTGCTGCAGTCGATGGCCGACGACGGTAATCTCCCAGCCGCCGAACTTCGCGACCGACTAGCAACACTTAAAGAGGACCTCGAGAGCAAGTATGCCACTAGCAGCTGCCAGGTCACAGGTCCCAAACAAGGGTACATGACAGCTGCTGGTACCTTCGCCGCGCACGTTGCCCCGACATCAAGTCGGCGAAAGGGCGATCCCAATAGATCGCAGACTGGCCAGACACCCTCGACAACAACAAGCCCCACAGCTGAGGTCTCCTCGGTCGGTAGAGCTCCATTCGATGATCCCTTTATTCAAGACTTCCTGGGCCAGCCATACTCAGAGTGGAGTCCGAGTGCTTTTGACATTACGAATGATGAAATTGGCGTTTCTTCTTTGGCTTGGGATATCAGAACGACGAATGACATCTAATGTGTACGCGGTCTTTGGAGTTGAGGAGCTCTCATGATGTTTCGGCTCAGGAAACTACGTTCCATCTCTATATTTATACAGTATTCAGACTTGATTTACCGCAGTCACCTTGGTCTTGTCGCCGAAGAACCACTCTTCAAGGTTCGTGAGCGTGATCTTGTCAAAGTTGTTCCAACTCGTTCCGGAGCAAACACCAATGTGGGGCAAGAGTGTCGTGTCGTAGTTCTCCTTTAGCTTTGGGTTCAATGTGGGCTCGGCAGCATGAACATCGAGACCCAAGCCAACGACGCGCCCTGATTTCATCGCCTCCAGTAATGCGTCCTCGTCAATAAGGCCGCCACGTGCAATGTTCACGATACGAACCCCTTCTGACTTCATAATGCCGAATCGACTTGTAGACAGCATGTGCTTTGTTTCCGGTGTTAGTGGACATGCTAGGCAGATGCAGTCCGAGACTCTCAAGAGTGACTCAAGAGATTCATGGTAGACAGCCTCGGCACCAATTCTTTGGAGATCCTCCCGTGGTTTCCGATTATGGTAATAAATCTGATAAGGTGTTAGCCAATTGTCTTGACTGCAATGCTTCCCATTAGCTTGGGTTTACCTTCATGTCCAATGCCAATGCGGCTTTACGAGCGATAGCAATACCAATGTCACCCATGCCGACGATGCCCAGAATCTTGCCCGCAGGATCTACGGCCATAGTGCCTATGCGCCGACTCTCAAGCCATCGATCATTCCGCGCAAGATGTTCTGCGAGAGTGAAGTAGCGGAATGAGTTCAGGATAAGGTGCAGAGCCGTGTTAGCCACAGCCTCTGTACATGTATCCGGGCAATTGGCGTAGGTGATCCCCCTTGCCGTGAGGGCAGGGATATCGGCGGCGTCATAGCCATGACCGCTGCAGCAGATGAGCTTGAGCGATGGTGGATATTTTGCGATAGCGGGTCCTCTGAAGAGTTGATGGGTTGCGAATTGCCCAGCTTTTAACCATCCTACCCGGACAATGGCATCGATGGCTGAGTAAGGTCCACCCGGAACCAGACGAGAGCAGAATTCTTCCTCATCTTGACAGTCGTACTTGATGATATTAAAGCTTGAGCGTATGCGGCTCCACTGTTCTGTTTCGGCGCCTCGGACGCTCGATTCGACGAGTAGGATGGTTGGCTTGCTTGCCTGTTGGGATGCTATGCTTCCCATAGTTGCAGGGTTTGTGAGATGGCAAGGTGTGCTGTGCTCGTGCCTCCCAAGCAACTCGGATTAGCTCCCGGCCTTATGTCACCAGCCGGAGCGTTAACGCTGGCGGCATTTTTCAGGTGCCTATCACCGTCAGTGATGCTGTAATCTGGTCAGGTGCTGATAGCTAGGATGGCGGCTTTGGACACTCGGCACACAGGCCGAGATCGGCAATCGGTATCGCTGCCGGTGCGGGGACTGCTGCTGGGCCCATTTCCGGCCCGCGAACGGCAACCAGCACCGGTCGGATGAAGCAACAAAAAGAATCATCACGTTCAAGGCAGCTTATTGACGTCTAATGAGCTGCAAAAGTCTGCAATTTGCTCTTTGATTTCGTCAACACCGACAACTCTCACATGCAAGATGGCGAGCTCAAAGGAGCTTCCTCCGGTCGTGGAGTTACTATCACAGCTCATGTCAGTCGAAAGCACCAGCGACGAAGAGCTTGAAGTTGGCATATTTTTGGAACACTACATGAAAGGTCTGGGGTATACGGTTGAGAGAATTGCCATTGCACCGGACTCAACACGACACAATGTCTATGCATATTTGGGCGCTAAGCGGGAGGCGCGCATCCTGCTAACCTGCCACATGGACACCGTGCCGCCCCACATCCCGCTATCGATCGACTTAGACGCGAGAATAGTGAGAGGCCGTGGAGCTTGTGATGACAAGGGCCCTCTGGCCGCTCAAATCATGGCAATCGAGGAGCTGCGAAATGAAGACAAGATCAAAGATGGAGACATCAGTTTCCTTTTCGTCGTGGGTGAAGAGAAGGGAGGCCCGGGGATGATCGCTGCCAACGACATGGGCTTAACCTGGGAGGCTGGCATCTTCGGAGAGCCTACTGAGGGAAAGTTGGGGAAAGGTCACAAGGGCCATGTTGTGTTCGAGTTGACGGCGACCGGAAAGGCTTGGTAAGTTAGATTTCGTTGGAGTTCCACCGACTGAACGCTGGCTTTAACACCCTACGCAGTCACTCGGGCTACCCCCATCTAGGGAGCAACGCCATATCGTTGTTGATCAAAGCCATGAGCAAACTGGAAACGACGGATTGGCCCGTTTCAGATCTACTAGGTCCCTCGACCTTCAACATGGGCAAGATTGAAGGAGGAGCCGGGTACAACGTCGTGGCTGCGGAGGCAAAGGCCTTGTGTGCGGTTCGTGTGGCTGCCGATCTACCCCAGATCAAGAAACAGATTGCGAGTGTTGTGCAAGAGTTTCCGGGAGTTGAAGTTAGCTTCAAATTTGAATACCCCGAAACTCTGTTAGACTTCGACATTGAAGGGTTCGAGTCCGCCCCAGTCAGTTACGGAACAGATGTTCCGAGACTCAAAGGGTCGCATAAGAAGGTGCTGTATGGACCAGGTACAATTTTGGTTGCTCATGGGAAGGACGAGCATGTCATCATCGACGAATTGTTGGAAAGCGTCGACGGATACAAAAGGCTTACACACCACTTTTTGCAATGACCGAACTATTCCCAATACCATCTTCTATCCAGGAAAAGCATTAGTTAGCTATCATAGCAAGCATGCCAGTTCACCCAGGTGATTGGTAATGCTTCCGATGTGGTTAGGCCGAAAAAGGGTGTCTGCAATTCTTGTACTTGGTTGATTTCCAGTAGCACCTGATAAATATTCTCCTGAGGAAACATCACAGCTTCTTGTGACTGCCCGCGGTGACTAATTCAGATATTGTTCTCCAATTCAACTCCCAATGCCTTGCTGACTGATACCTGCAACGAAGTAGGCATGGAATCTCTTACACCCCTAAATAGCGTTACTCTATCGTCCTCTGGAATCGCGTGGAAAAAGTCGTTGACAGCGACGACCATGTCTTGAGCGTTTGCCTCCATAACAGTATTCCACCCGCCAGCGTCTCCGAGTCTCTTGATCAAAGTGACCAGATTGCTCCCCATCCAACTGCGGTGACTCACCCTCCTATAGTAGTCCTCATCATACTTCAAGCGAGTGAGGAGTACGACCAACGGCGAGCATGCAATGGTACTATGGTCGTCAACTGCCAACTTTGCACCTATTTCAATGAGTAATTCGACTCGGCGAATTTCATCTCTAATGCCTTCAATACGGGTTGAGCTTATCAGGAACACAATTGCAAGGGTTCCGATTGGGCATTGCGATAAAGACTCGACATCCTTGTCGATAGGACGCAGCCATTGGGACGGGACATCGGGGATACCCTTCGCGACAAGCTGGATCAATTGCAGCAAACTTTCCTCCGGAAAAAGGCTGTCAATGCCAAAATGGTTCATACCAAGAAGCTTTCTTA
Organism: Colletotrichum sp. SAR11_240; assembly: GCA_025328625.1. Taxonomy (NCBI): domain Eukaryota; kingdom Fungi; phylum Ascomycota; class Sordariomycetes; order Glomerellales; family Glomerellaceae; genus Colletotrichum; species Colletotrichum sp. SAR11_240. The sequence goes on along the minus strand of JAKMXA010000039.1, from coordinate 35,791 downwards.
GGTAAGCCTCATGATTCAGATGGACGCAATCGATGATGCAAATAATAATGAAGGATGCTTGCATTTCAGCAAGAAAATGGCCTTCCCATCCAGCTCCCATGCGAGGGGCTTCTTCCTTCGTGCAGTCAACAAATTTGTCGAGGATGTTGTAAAAGGTGCTCTCGATGGATGTGATTGGATATCTCACGTAATTCATCAAGTCTGCGTTCGCCGTTCTCGCGTAACCTCTCAACGTGTAGATATGCTCTTCGTGCATCGGCTCGAAGGCAAATGCCGCGAGTGAAAGCTTCAGGCTCGATTCAAAGCGGACATGCCCGTCATCATCAACAGTTTCGATCCATGTTGTGTTTCCTGCTTTTTCCAGTATGGCAGAGCAGCAGTCAGCGTCAAAAGCGAGGGCGAAGTCGAGGGCGTTGTGGTGTGACACGACGGCATCGTTATCCACACGGAGTTGCCATGGCTTGGTCGCGTCAGCCCCGTGAGACAGCAAGTACACGACCATGGACTTGTTCTTCGCCGCAATGGCATGGTGTAGCGGTGTCGCGAGATTGTCATCTAGTCTGTCGATGTCCACACCCCATTCTCTCGTCAGGTATTTGACTAGAGACCTGTTGCCGAATGCCGCTGCAACGTGAATTGGGTGTATATCCTGGACGAAGGCTTTCCGGGCTGGATCATGAAACCAGGCGAAAGGTTTATGCTGGTCGCCATGTTCGGTTGCTTCGCTATCTTGTAACTCTGTGAACTCCTTTGGGTACGAGGCGGACCCAACCGGTACGATCAGGTTGTGATTGGCCCCAGCTATGAGTAGAAGCTTGGCAACTGAAGTATGTCCACCGCAAATGGCGTGGTGTAGAGGTGTCCAAGCAGGGTAATCGGACATTGGGTGGCGATGGTCTGCGACTGGCCTGGGTACTGGTACACGACTCCCCACAGGCCTGCAGTCGCAGATAAGTCTGCCAGCGGCGTTAATATCTACCCCCTGCGCAACAAGCCATTTGACAACATGGTAATGGCCCTTATGCGCTGCCAGATGAAGAGGTGTGGCCCAGCAAGCCTGGGGTGGGAGAAGTTCCCGGAGTGAGGACGCCCATCTGTGTTCCACTTCTTCTGTTGGGTCTGCGACATAGAAATCCTGGAGTCTTGCACCATACTTGGCTGCGACCTGCAGAGTTTCCAGATTGCCCTTGGCAGCGGCGAAAATAGTGATCTCAGAGGCCCAATGTTTGACAGCAGCACGGTAAAGCTCGGCTTGGAAGATGCTATGAAGGTAGCGATTGACCCGTGCAAGGGCCGCCGTCCTGGTTTTTGATCTGCTGCGGAAGTGTCGGGCTATCTCGAGCCATAGCTCCGGAACAAGCAGGGAAGCTTCCACCATGACTGTTCTGGCGATGACGCGTTGCCGTCGTGGTGAAAGGGGTCGGTGTGAACTGTGTTGCCGTGACTGTGAACATGGGCTGGGGTTACTGTCAGCAAGTTCTGCACGAATCTCATATGACGGTCGTACAGTTCGAAATTTACCCTCGAAGAAGTAGAATATTGGCGGATCTAGGTGAATGTGGCCACCGTACGAAAAGGTGGTCAGTTGGAACCTAGCCCAAGATGTTGATCGTTAACGTCGTCAGTCGAGAATGTGAACTTATTAGGGGCAGGCACGGATAAAAGACGGATCAGTGGGGCCTCTTGCGTGATCCAATTGGATTCCATTGCTCTTTTGGTGGCTTGGCACCTAAGTGGTGCTAGCGGCCCTTCATTAAGGACGTGTGTTTCTTGTACAATAAGCCTGTGAATGCTTGTAGTTCAATTTGAAGTCGAGGCGACTGCAAGCTCTACTCCACATCAGTGGCAATGTCATGGAACATCATTCTATATTGCTTTTCGAACCGTCGGGTCAAAACCTTTGTCGTATCCAATGTGCCAACATGCAGCAGTTCACCGCCTGCTGGGACCCCTTTTCGGACTGTTTAGCGCTGATGGTAGCGAAGGCTGAGACACATGCAGAATCGAGATCACGACCACAGACAGAATTAAAAGCTTTGGTGATTCAGCTTGCCGCTAAGATTATATTAATGAACCAAGACATAGCAAGATTAGAGCAGCTAGGACTATGGATAGATGGCAAACGTTTCACTTCTTCACTCGGAGCCCGAGTTTACCGCATGCCGCTAACATTGACCGGGTTCCCCGCAATTTTTAGCACCGCATGTCGCCTATGAGCTCCCGAAAAGCAGCGCGTTGAAAAGAAAAGATACGCCACTCTACTTTCGCGTTTCCAATCACAAGCGTCAAGTAGCTCGTCTTGAGAGCACCCACCATGACCAGTATGTCATCATTAAACTCTGGGCTTGTGGCCGAAGCCACTACTCCCGGTTCCAGATCTCGAAGAGGGTAAGACATCTCATTCGACTGCTTGAGCAGCACCAAGAGCTGCGCCCTGCAAAGTGCCTTGGCACATCACGAAGGTGGATACGGCTGTGATGTCCCCTTTTCCCGCCTGTCTCTCTGGCCTCTAGTTGATGGGATAAAGCTTTCGAGAACTAATCTGCCCCAGTTGTTGGACGTGTAAGAGGCGCCGTAAAAAATGCGACGAGATCAAGCCGAGCTGCAACCGATGCGCACATGCAAACCTCGCATGCGAAGGTTATGAGACTCGATTGACCTGGGGCTCATCGAGCGGAACGACTTCCAAAGGCGGCATCATCCTCAAGCCAGTCCGTCCGCAGAGCTTGAGTAGAAGGGTCGCACAACAGCGAAAACAGTTGGGAGAAAGCGTGCAGACCATCGCTGATAGCGGTAATTCGGGCACTACATCACACGAGGATCGTCGAAGCTCTTCTATGACAGCTTCAGACAAGTCGACAAGTCCGTCTGACAAGGGTTTGCTTCCAGCAGTTGATGACAAGATAACAGAGTTACTAGTCGATCAATGTATGTTAGTGCCATTCAATGGAACTTTCCACAGGCGGCTGACTCTGATAGTCTGCGAAAGCGGATATCTGACTTTGACCGGAAGGTCTGGCGACGGAGGACTCATGAAGTCAGACATTCTACCCATGAGAAAGACTTCGACTTCGCTCTGCAATACCTTCGCAGCATATCAGGCGAGCCTGACAAACGAATACAGACATCTGATGCCAGTTTATCTACAGCTTGGTATTTCGGGTTACATCAATGACCTTCAATCCCCAGACAACCTTCATCGAGACGAAATTCTTGCCACGGGAGTCCTCTTATGTAGTGTGAGCGTAAGTTTCGATGAATTCTCCTCTACTTGTGACAGAGTCTAACGATCGCGTGGTCAGATAAACGGCCTGTATAAGTGGACTACCTTACTCAAAGGACTTCATACCGTGTTACAGCAACGAAAGCTTCTAGAGACAACTACTCAATCGCCCCTCGTCGGTCATCTGATCGAAGTCATTGCCCTTCTTGATGTTCCGCATTTCACGTTAAACCGGAGCACGGAGTCGCTTAGGATATGGCCCTCATACTTTGCTCAGCGGCATTTGACGGGGGTCCAAGAAACCTCTGGCCTGCCGTACTCTCTTCTAGACCTCATCTGCAATATGGACTCCCCCGACGCTGAACAGAGACTTCGCAACTGGCCTGGAGAGCTGTGCCGTGAACTTGTCCAAATTCACTTGTGGGAAGCGTTCCGTACTGCGGCAATACTCCATTGTAGAGCTTTACGGCCTGCGACAGAGAATGAGAAGAGTAGTGCAGCGGCGGGGTTTGGCGACGAGCTTCTTGAGATGAAGGCATTGGCTGCCTGCCAAGCTGTCATCGACTCGAAGGGTGACTCGTTCCCTGGTGTGCCACACCTAGCTGCTGCACTTATGTACCCCCTCTTCATAGTGTGCCTGTCCACTAAGCAGGACACTGTTTCTCGGTCTCTTTCGCGAGATCTCTTCTCGGACGTGGTCAGGAAATGGGGAGACCATGAAATCAGACTGGCGTGGGACATCGTCATCGAGGTTTGGCAAAGGTCTACGATGCAACCGGGGGTTTGTGGATTAAAGTTGGCGGAAGACTTTGTCGCAGAGCTGGACATTGAGATGTATTTGTACTGAAGTCTTCTGTTACTTCTCGGCATTTCACGGTCTGTGACATGTTACAGTCGTTGGACACATGTACTGAGCGCAAGACCCGTTAACAGATTGCGCCAGCTTCAGTACGTAGCATGTCACAAAATCAGTTTCAACCGCTGTCGATTATCTGAGTCTCGGGTAACGGTCTTGACTACAAGCTCTGTGTCAAGTGATCTCTAAAGGATGCAGGCGATACATGTCCTCTACCATAAGCGAATATTTAGATCATGTTCAGACAACGTGCGATTATCACGTCAGGAGCTATCCGCGCCACACCTTAGGTATTATCTTGAAAATCTGACAGCTTCGGGTAGGAATGCTGCTTGAGCCTCAATGGTCTCGGCAACCAGCCAAATCATCACCGTGCATGGCGTTTTTGCCCGATTTGCTGTGTTGTACTTTGCGGGCCCAATCGAATCCTGGTCACGGATGCAGCAATCTTACTTGAATCGCTCTCTCTGGGCAACAAGACTTCCTCCTTCGGTAAGCTTACCATCCCAGACGTCTGCCACCTGCAACTCCTTCCCGTGCGTAAGCTTATCATACGTATTCAACGACACAAACAAGCTCATTTGTCTGTGAAACGCCCAGGCTGAAGCATCCGCACCTCGAGATTGGCTTGAACTACGTGTCCGTCTGCCGGATGCTGTCGCGGAACACACACTCCGGCGGTATCGACGAATTCGATCAATAACCCCGAGCTCTATCAAAATTCTCAGCGTGCAACATCCGTATTGGTGCTCTGTTTGTCGCGATAATCATCGCAGATTGCGGCGCAGCCACAGTGTTCCGTTCTTCCTTACGGGCGTACTGGGGGCGGCCGTCACGCACGTTGGTCCGGCTGTGGTGCTGAATGGGTTTGTTGGCGCCACATGCAACGTTCTGTTGGTGCTTCACGCGGCCAACAGCCCCAAAGTAGCATTCGAGGGCGGGTTTGCGGCGACAAACAGTCTCTGCCGCTGCCGTCGGCTTTTTCGGTTCGCCCCGTTAAATGTCTTTATTTTTAAAACCTAGCGTTGCAATGTGCGTCCGCCGTTGGTTGCGCCGCTGGAACATGGGGGTCTGCGGCTGTGGCTCAACTGGGGGCGGCGGGCTGCAAACTGCATGTCGACAATCTGTTGGTGTTGGTGAAATGTGAGGATCGAGCCGCCCGCCCCCATTCATCATAGATAACAATGCGACGCCTCCCGTGTCTTCGACGGCAACGGATTTGGTATATTTGCCTGGTGTAGACGCCCGACTTGAAGATTTCTTGCGCCACGCTCGTCTTCAACCTACAACATCCAAAGCACTCTTTGCTTCTTCAGGTTGTGTAGTCATTCAATCAAAGTCTTCCTCTTGTCTGTTCTGTTTCATCATGGAGACGGAACGGAAGCCCACGCCAGACCCTGTCGATGACACCGAACGCGCGAGCACCCATGTTGGCAGTGTGGCACCTGAAGCCAAAGACGTTGAAAGCGTCACTTCAGAGAGCAATCATCCCAGAGAAGGTTGGCCGGCGTGGCGATGGCCGTGTATTCAGGGTGCATTCTGTCTGGTTGGATTGCTTCTTGGTCAGTATTATTTCCATTCATGGCCAGAAGGTTTCGTAAAAGACTGACACAAATCACTCGACGAATAGGCTACGATGTCAGTAACACAGCAAACATTCAACCCCCGATCTACGAGGCTTTCGGCCAGGTTCATCTTCTATCATGGGTTGCCATAGCTTACACAGCTATGAACGTGGCAACGGTCCCTCTCGCTCGCAAGATTGTCGTCCTTGGAAACCTGAGGTACCAGGTTCTCGGATATTCTCTCATCTTCTTCGTCGGTTCTACAGTGTCGGGGGCGGCTCCAAATATCAACACAGTTATCATCGGCCGTGCTATTCAGGGTATCGGAGGAGCTGGGCTTTACCAACTGTGAGTTATCAGTCCATCACTATAGTGCCCCACGGGTTGATACTAATAGTTATCCAACAGGAGCATCATCATCAACATGACTTTGACTACACCAACCGAGCTCCCCCGGACACAAGGTCTCTTAGCCGTTTCCTGGGCCATCGGTCTCACACTGGGTCCCGTCATCGGCGGTGCCTTCGCGGAAAATCACAAGGCCACATGGAGATGGGTAAGCATTTCTTTACGCAGAGAACCAATGCGAGAAGTCTAACACGTTCATGTAGGCCATGTACGTCAACCTCCCCATGCTAGCCATTATCATGGTCTGCAACCTCCTCGCCCTGCCGAACATGCACGCACCTGGCGCGTTGCCCGTTATCGAGGGCTTGCGCGTTGTCGACTGGACGGGCGTAGTCCTCCACGTAGCGTCTTTCATCTTGCTCTGCTCCGCCCTCATCTTCAGCGGCTCCAAATGGGAATGGTCATCCCACTCCGCTATCATCGCTTGGGTGTTCGTCGGCGTCATCTACCTCGCCTACGCCTTGCAGCAGAAGTTCTGCCTGCTCACCGACAAGACACACCGCAACATTTCCGCCGACCTCCTCAAGAACCGAGCCGTCATCCTCGTCTGCCTCGCCACCTACGCCGTCGGAGGCAGCTACGGGATCGCCCTGTACTACACCCCTCTGTTCTTCGCCTTCACCAAGGGCTTCGACCCCGTCGACGCAGCTGTCAGGCTTCTCCCGTTCATCTTCACCTTCATCTTCTTCACCATCGTCATGGCGGGCATGATCCCCGTCGTCGGCAGATATGCACCTTTCTACGTTGTTGGCGGTGCCCTGACCATCATCGGAGGCGCCCTCCAAGCCCAGATTACAGCCACGACCTCAGAAAGCCGCGTGATGGGCGTGAGCAGTCTCATCGGAGCGGGTGTTGGTTGCATGTGGCAGACGGGAGTATCAGTCATGGCGCAAAGCGTGCCTGCACACAGACGACTGGATGCAACTGCGCTCTTCATCATGTTCCAGCTTGCGGGTGTCTCGGTGACTTTGGCTCTTGCCGGCTGCATTTTCCAGAACATCGGTTTTGATAAGCTGAAAGACTCGCTCGACGGGCTGGGTTTTAGCGATCACGACATCCGAGAGGCGCTGGCTGGACTCGACTCCAAGATCTGGAGTGATGCTGATCCGCGGGTTGTAGGAGCAGCTGTGAGTGACGTCGCAGATGTGATCGCCAACAACCAGTATCTAATTGTGGCCTGCGGGATCGTTGCTCTGGTCAGCGGTTGCCTCATGAGTTGGGAAAAGTTGGACTTTGGTAAGACCAAGGTAGCCAAGTGATGTGGTCTAGTGCTGTTTTATGTTGCATACCGGGCTCAGCAAAGTTTGTCACGCAGCCTTCTCAATCGTTCAAAATCAGGTGGTGAAGCGGGAAGTAGGCAAGGATTTTAGAAAGGCTATGTTTCAAAAGAGAACAGACTGTGAATTCGAGAACTAGATGCATAGGCCGTGACAGGTGGACTAGTGAAACCAGAGGCTAAGATCAAACCCCCAGAACTCCGGACACCATACTAATGAAATGAAATGAAACCAATCCCTCCTCTTATACCTTTTCACTAGATACATAGCTTCCACCCCAATCCAAGTTCACTCAAGAGTCCCAAATAGCACCGTAGGCAGGAACTCCTCGGGTCTCGAGACCATAGACCACCTTCTTCGTGATCTTCTCGTTCGCGATAATAATAACAGCCTCCGCCTCAAAGCTCTTCGCCAGGTTGTATCCCATCTTGACCAGGTCAGGACGGCCAGACACCTTGGTGTCGTGGATGACCGCGTTGGGGATCTTCTCCTTGATGTTGTCGAGCAGCTCCTTTCCGAAAGTCTGCTCGGGCTTCGGCGTGGACCAGATGAGCTGAGTCGCACAGCTTTGCTCCTGGATGTGGCCTAGGAGAGGACCGATGCCCGAGCCGGTAGCGATAACGACAATGCGGTTGAAGCAGGTGGCGATGCGCATGACTCCACAGGTCGGGACACCGCGCACCCAGATGTGCGTGGGGGGCTTCTGGATGGCGTTCTTGGTCCAGTCGCCTGCGTTGGACACGACCAGCGAGAATCCCTTTGGCCGCCCTCCCACGGGCCTGGGAGCTGGGATGGTTGCGAAAGAGTGCCACTCGAGGAGGGGTCGCATGGAGAGGCGGGCGAAGCTGCCGTTGACTGGGACAGTGTAGTCAAAGTGCAATCTGACGGCGTGGTTGGAGAGGACCTCGGCGTCGACGGGAACCTTGCGGAGGAAGAACCAGGATGATGCGATGCTGAGGGTTGCCAAGGCGAGCATCCAGAAGCCGGGGGTGCGGACACAGGCTTCGCCGAGAGACATAGATGAGACCTTGCCGTCGTTGGCAGCAAGCACGATCTGCGCCCAGAAGAGGCCGAGCATGGTCCATCCGACGAAGCGGTGGGTCTTCTCGAACATGTCGTGGTGCTTCTTCCTGAATCCGGGCCAGGCCAGGGCGATGGTGATGGTGAACAGCCCGGTAAGCAGCCAAGAGATGACCTTGGAGGCGATGGATTGGTGGCCCCAATTGGGGCACTCGGTCAGCTGGCAGACCTCAGAGCTGATGTTCGACGCGAGCAGCCAAGCACCCGCAGAGACAGCCGCGCCCGAGTGGACGCCTCCGAAATGGAAGATCTTTGCGCATCGCTTCCTGATGCTGAGAGGCCAGGACTTGGGGACGTTGCAGGTGATGGTGTACATGGCGTTGATGACAAAGTCCTGGCGCGCCAAGACAGCGACGAGGAGGTTGATGGCCGTGAGCGTACCGAGCCAGTCTCTGGTGAAGCCGGCGAAGATGAGAGCGACGACGGCGCCGATGTTGAAGAGCCCAACGATCGTGAACAGGCGGCGGTAGACAATGGCGATGCGGTGGACGAAGCCGCGGTAGGGGCGATCCAAGGTCTTTCCGGGAATCGCGCGGTCGAGGTCGAGCTTCTCGTCGATCTCGGTGAAGCTGGACGAGGAAGACTGGGACTTCTCGTCGGCGGTGGTGGACTGGCTGTCCACGGAGAGGGACTCCTTGGAGCTGGTCTCCCTGACGGTGACGTTGGGCTCCTTCTTGTCGATGGTGTCCTCGGTGACCATATCCTTGAGCGCCCGCTTATCCACCTTGCCGTTTGAAGTAAGGGGCAAGGCATCGAGGAAGTGGAATTTGGTCGGGACAGCGTAGTAGGGCTGACGGGCGCGGACGTGGACCTGGATGGTGTCAAGGTCGCAGTCCTTGGGGGCGACAAAGCCGTGGATCTCGTTGTCGATCAGGAGTGCCGTTGCCCTTGAGACAACGGGGCATGAGTTGATTGAAGAGGTGACTCCATCGAGTTCGACGCGGAAACCCTGTACAGGTGCTGTTAGCGAGGATGTAAGACGAGGAGATGACACGAGTTTTGCGTACCTTGATCTTGATCTGGTCATCGACTCTTCCGAGGATGTCGATCGACCCGTCTTGCCTCCATCGTCCAAGATCTCCTGTGTTGTACATCATGGATCTGTTCCGAATGGTCAGTAATATAGCCAGCGCTAGCAACAAAGCTACTCACCCGTCATTGGCGAAAGGATCAAGCTTGTATCTCTCAGCCGTTTTCTCGGGGAGGGAGACGTATCCCCGAGAGATGCCATGGCCACCGGCCCACATAACGCCGGGCTCGCCAACTCCAAGGGAGTTGCCCTCATCATCGAGAACGTAGACGGTGTTGTTGGGGGTTGGCTTGCCAATAGTCAAGGTCTGTCCTGGTTGGTGGAGGTGCATGGTGTTGACAATCGTTGTCTCGGTAGGGCCACAGCAGTTGTAGTACTTTGCGTGAGCTCCCCAAAGATCGGCAAGTCTGAAGCCAAAACCTAATCAGCGAGTTCTCAATAAGATGAAATTCTGTGGCGTTTGACTTACCTCTGGGAACTAGGTTCGCCGGCGGTCGCAGCAACCCGGATGTTGGAATATTCCCGGGGATCGTACTTGGCCAAGATGCTGGGTGTGCAGATCAGAACTTGGATCTGGGGATAAGCTCGAGTTAGTTGCGCTGATCTTTGTGAGAGAAATCTGTGGCGTTTTTCTTCGTACCTCTCGGATGCAGGGTTCCCATTTTGAGCCTCGAAGAACCAGGGTTCCGCCGTTGCAGAGGCAACCTAGCATCTCCCACGCCGCTTTCAAACTAATCAGCAAAGTTGTTTTTTGTGAGACGGGCTTTTCTTTTTGGCAACTTACCCATGTCGAAACTGATGTTCAGTACCTGGCCCACTCTGGTACCGGCCGAGATACCCAGATTCCCGGGCGACAGGCACACCAGGTTAGTCACGTTCTTGTGGGTGACATCCACCCCTTTCGGAGTACCCGTAGTTCCTGTAATGACAATTCGTCAGTAATCGTACCATGGTGTCTAATTGGCAGCTGGCCAGATCGCGTACCTGAAGTGTAGATCACATAGCAGCCGTGGTGTGTCTCAGCTAGGTCCTGATAGGGCAGGATTTGCGCATGCTCGGGATCCTTCTCCCGCTCTTCGTCAATCACCAAGGTCTCACAAGGGACCCCGAGGGTCTCGAAGCGGTGTTTTGTCGAGTTGAGGCAGAGGACGTGCTTGCCTCCGGCCTGCTCGAGGACGAAGCGAAGGGTAGAGTCGGGAACCACACCACCATCGAGGGGCACATACTGCGCTCCACAGGACAGGATCGCAACAATGCCAACCAACATGTCAATACCTCGCTTTACGACAAGCGGGACACGATCTCCAGGGCTGACGCCAAGCTTGGTCAGTTTCCTGGAGAGCTGGTTGGCTCGACGAGCAAGCTCGCCGTATGTGATCTCTCGAATCTGGGGTGCCGACAGGTCACGGCCTGCAGTGACATCAGGCTGAGTCTCTGCATGATGATAGAAGGCGGCGGTGACGGTGGGATAGTTTGCTGTGATTCGTGGTCCTTGGGTGAAGGAGAGGGGAGGCGGCCCAACCGGAGTTGATGCCGAGTCTTTGGCCACTTGGTTCTGCATGTCTGCTGGCTGCGTGGCTACTAAAATAGCAACAAAAGAGCAACGGGGCAGGGATAAATTCCAAATGAATTCCAAATGATGATGTCGACTATTCCAAATCCTCACTAATTCGAGGGAGTAAATGCTCCTGTGGTCCGGGTAGAGTCATCCAACGTCGGCGGTCCCTCACGACTTTAAATATCTTGACAGACCTCCTTGGGCCACCGTTGCCCAACCTTCCCTCCTTGAGACAATTTCTCGCCCTTCCCTCGTCGACACATCGCCGGTAACCTTCCGAATGCGTCAGGGACGAATGCATCGAGACCGGATGCAAGAGACGTGAAAATCTCTCAACGTACAGCCGTCTTGAGTTGCATCAACCACCAGGGTTCGCCGCGCGAATCCTCCCATCACGACCGGCCTTCCAGATCCACACGCCTACACCGCAGGCCGTTGATTGACACATGAAAACGCCTCCTTCCCCGTTGAGAAGGTCATGCAGGCGGCGCCGTGAGAAAGCCATGTCCTTGTCCGACCACGGGTTAAACCTGGCCGTTGACCTCTCAAACAGGAAACTTGGACAGCGCCTTGCACATCAACCAGCCTCGACCACAAGCTACAACGTTCCGCCCCCTCACACCCGCGATGGCTCCGTCGTCGAATCTGCAAGTCCGGACAAGATATCATGTAGTCCTGGTCCCCCTGCGCCCTCCCCGCCCCGGAAAAACGTGGAACCTAGTTGTGTGCTTCATGCAGGCACTTTCACAAACCTTCTTTGCGACCTTGAAGGGTCTGTCCGTCTGTCGTCACAGCAAGTCCACAAATGACATCGACACAACGCACTCTGCCATCAACGGCCCCGGCCAGCGGAGTGGATACCCTCACTGCCGGTGGGCGGAGACCAGGCGAGCCCGTTGGTGGTTGTCGCAATTAACCACCTTCTCGGCCGAGCCTGGACCGTCTGCCCGCCGGAATACGAGCCCGCAAAAAATGAGACGCAGCGTGCCATCGCTTGCTGGCTACCGGCATACGACAGTAGAGAATCCCACTGTGATCGGCCAGTTCAGAAGATCGCGCGGACGAAAACTGGGACCTCGTTTGGAGTTTCTCTATCAACCTGCTTGCTCTGCTCTTTGGCGCGACGAGGCGGGACGCGGCCCACGACGGGCAGCTCGGGATCGACTCGGAGGATCGTCAGAGAGCCATTTTCAGGGCAGCTTCCTTGGAACGAAACCACCTTCGCGTCTGCAGGTTCCCTCGACTCTGGTCCTATGACCGACGAGCTCGCCGTTTACGAAGAGCTTACTGAAGCTACCCAAGGCACCAATCCTACGCCATGTGGAGGATCCCCCCGAAGGTCCAGATCGAGATGGGGGGGCTGCAACGCAATCTAATCAATCTGCATGGGGTGGGCTCGAGTGGTGTGATTTTCTGCCCCCGCGATCCGCGCCTGGTCGAGCTTGTTTGGAAGCTCCCCTTGTGCAATTTCTTTGTTTACCTCGAGAGAGGGAGTGAGAGCAGCAGCACTCTTCGTTCCTGATACCGGACGCAGACCCGGTCGGTGTAACCCATGGGGCCGACCGTCCGTGGGGGGAAACGATTTAGACGCGGACATCTCGATTCCGTTTACGCTACAACATCCCGGGGTCGAAGGGCCATTCCCAGTTCGGAACTTCTTTGCTGCCGCTGCAACCTCACGTCACTCAGCCGAAGCGAAGCTCCCCCAACGACAACAAGGCGGCCGTTTCTAGAGGCCCAGGACAAGAGACCAGACTTGCCGGCGCGGCACAGAAGAGGAAAGGGAAGCACACCATCCTGCCAACGAAAGACGCGGATCTGTCGCGCCTAAATTCGACAAACGTCACATGCAAGGAATAGTCAACGTCTCGGCTTGCATTTTGGCAGCATCTTTGCCAAGGTGATAAAGATGACAGATGCTGATGTAAAGAGAAGAAGCAAAAAAATTCAAGGGACAACCAGAACAACCGTTTGCCAACATCCAGGCATGTAACCGACGTACGCGCGCGCGGCGCGCGGGCTGCGATCTCATTCTCCTCCAACCGGTTTTCGCAAAGACGTTTCAACGTTTTTTTCTTCTTTCCGCCAGTCATCACCACATCTCCAGACTCCAGAGGGGTCGCATCCAGACGAAAAGAACGCAATGCGGACGATCACCTCGCAGTTGCCGCAACGAGCCATCTCCTCCGAGCCGTTTGCGCCGTCCATTCTGCATCGGAGTCCCGACCGCGGTGGGGTCTCACGGAGCTGGTGTGGGGTGGCCTCGCTGCGGGTTGTGTTTCCTCGCAGCTGCTGTCTTCTCTCAAGGTTCCTCCTGGGTTGTCAAGGTAGCTGCAAGGTGCATGTGTGTGGTCTGGAATGCTGCGCTTGGGACTGCATCTCGAACAGAGTTGCATCTCATCTGCAGCTTTCTTCTTGGTAGGTAGGTTGGTCAACTTCGCGGCCAGCTTTGTTTGTTTTTCTTTTCTTCTTTTTTTTTTTTCTGCGGATCTCGTCGACAGACGATTTGCTTTCTTGTTCCGAGTCATTTTCGAACTTGCGCAAAAAGGTCCCCTTGTGACGTCGCTTTTCTTTTCTCATCCCACCCCCTGGTCTGCTGCGACCGCCAACCGATGTCGGAATAACAACAGAGGTGGCTGGGAGCAACTTCCAGTTCCACGTCCACGCGCGCATGCAGGAAATATTGAGGTGTTGAAGGATGCAAGGCATCTTTGCAGTCTCCATTCCTGCATTGACATGACAAGACGATATCACCTGGCTTTTGAGGAGGCGTGGCGGAAACCGATGATATCTCCGTTCGGGAGAGGATCGTCTTGCCGTGATTCCATCTCTCCTCTTGGCAGAATGTCTTGGCAAAATAACAGACAACACGACATTCCCATCATTGCAGAAAGGAGTTTGAGATTTTCATGGCGTCCTTGAGGATGATGGCTGTCGAGTTTGCAGCGGTAGGTCCTATTCACAACATTTAGAGTTTCCGTTCATTTAGCGTAGAACCTGCAAGCTCTATGGGGCCCGATTTGAGACTGAAGGAAGGGACTCCCACATTCCGGGCTCGATTTCGCGAGTAACTTAGTTTTGCCGTGGGTAGTTGCAGTTGTTTTGTCCTCGACAGCCCATCAAGCCCATTTTCACGACGGCCCTTGTAATATTTTGGTTTCGATGAGCTCACGATTGTAATAAGTAGAAATCCTAAGTGATAAACATGATCTGAGAGTTGGTATCTGATAACGTGATAACATTGAAGAGAAGGCCCCTCGACATATCTGTGTAAAAGTATTCATCGCATCGATTAGTTTGGTCTAGAAATGACTCCTTAGATGGTTATCATGGCGTGAAACAAATTGTTCCAAAATAGATTCAGCGCGAGGGCTTCAGTATCGCATGGACCCAGATTCTCTATGAATAGATACTATCTTATTTGGAAAGATTGAAAATAATGAAAAGCATCACTTGAGCAAAATTCCATGACACAAAGAAGAGAGCCTTTCAGAACTTCTAATTTCCGCTTTGTAGTCTGATTGAATGTCAGCGTCTTTGTCCGCTCTTCAAAGATCATACTGGCTCCTGCCAGTCTTGTCTCGCAGCTTTGCTCAAAACGCGGAACAATGGAATACTGCGAATACGCTTCTGCGATCTGAGCTTTGGTCAAAATAAACCTCATTCAGGCAGCAACCCCTCCACCAGGACAATATGCCGATTTTTTCCACTTTCAAAAGCATCAATGTAGACCTGCGACCACCATCCGATAGCTACGCCAACCATCTGACAGATGGACCATCGCCGACGGCGTCGTGGCGAAATGAAACCTCGCCCATCAAACTCTGGCAGCGGTGCCATTCCTCCACCCAATCCGTCTCTGCAGCAGCAGCCGAATCTGAATCCATCCGCAAGATCCTTCACTCCTGTCGCGATTATGCCACCGGTGGCACCTTCCGCTTACTCGCCTCCCGTTCAGCACCAAGGTACGTCGTCAAAACACGCGACGCCGCTCCCCCACGATATCGCCATCCACCCACCCACACACACACACAGAGAGAGACACCCGCGCGCATATCCCCCACCACTCCCCACTCATATCGGGATCTCCCCTTAAGATCCCACCTTCTCACAGCGGCAGGAGATCGCTAACATCCGAATCTGCAGTTGAGCTGGTCTACCACCAGGCCAAAGCCGCCGAGGCCGCAAAGATGATGGTCGCACGCGCCCACGGTATGATCTCCAGTTCCCTCTGCAGTCCGCACACCACTCCGACATTGCCCATCCACCCACTTCATCTCACATCTGCCGCCCGCGTCTCATCGCGGTCGCGTTCCTGCCCGTTCCGGCTGAGCCTCATCGACCTCCTGCGGCCCCCTTCGAATGCCTCCTTCTCATCATGGCCTGGTCCTCCGTTCTGACAGTGAAGATCCAGCCCACACGCCTCCGACGAGCGGCTCCGACCAGTTGCATGTGCCCAAGAAGCGTCGCACCTCAAACGCCCTCGGCGGCCCATTCGACAAGCCACCTTCCCGCTCCGCGTCTGCGCCTAACGCAGCTGGCGTCGCTGTTGATCATCACGGCATCCCGAAGACCCCGCCGAACCGCAGCGTCCAGCCTCAGACTACGACCCCCACGCCGCCTGCCTACACGTTTGACGACGACGACATTTTCTTCCCGAATGCCGACCAACCTCTCGTGAAGAGCAGTCGTGGCAAGAAGAAGGCCCCGTCAGGCCGAAAGTGAGATGCGAGACGTCGAGGGACTTCTGTACGCCCGGAAGAGGAAGCTGTTTGCTCTTGCAGAGTATCACCCTCACAGAAGGGCCATCTTTGGCGGCGGATTGCTTTGTTACAGATTTACTTGCAGCAAGACGATAAGCTGAACCAAACTACAGCTTGCTGGGAAGGTTGGAGAATCTGGATGCTACTCGGATGGCCGGCGTTTTGGGCTTCTTCACATGCTGAAGGCCTTTGACAGCTGTCTCCTCCGCATTTCTCCTTGCATTTGCCGTAACCCGTTGTGTATGGTTGCATCGAACAACATCGACTAAGTAGCTTCTGTCTTCCGCGCTGGGAAGGTGGTACCAGGCCAAGACGATGATGCAATCTAGATCAATCTGGATCAATCATGGCGGGGATTGGAAATCATGGACTCAGACAGAATTCAAGCAGCAGGAGAGCCATGAATTGAAGAATGATGTCCCAATCCTGCAGATTTCGTCAACTCTGCACGGTTACTGCCGCGATTGTGCCAAATGCAACGAGTTTGGCGTGCGCTTCCATTTGGTGGATGCCAAGGTACCGGTGGGCAGCAGGACTTGCCACACACACTGGCTTTGAATTTGGAATCATCGCAGTTCTCATGTATGAGAGAGCTCGCCGTCAGCAAAAGTACAGATAAGATGAGGTTCGTTGTCATTAAAGTTCCGGCATATCGGCCGCTTGCCGTGATCCGGTCCAGGGCCCTTGTGGCGCCGCCCGGGATCGTCATCCCGGGCGCCCCACACAGAAAGCCTTGGCATTTTCTGGCTGTTTTCTGAGAGCAACGGTCTCAACGTCGAAATCGCATGAGCCTGTGCTGTTGAAAGTTGCGCAGGTCAAGAAAAAGTAGACTAAGGCACGGAAAGACCAAAAATGCAAAAGATTTTGTGCCCAGAGGCGGATTCGAACCGCCGTCAACACGGTATCGCTGAGTGATGGAGACCACAACGTATCATCCTAACCAACTAGACGATCTGGGCTACTAGGGCTGAGAAACCCTGCTTGACGTCCACCGCCCCGCAACACACCATGAAGGGACGCACCCAGCGCGCGTCAACTTCCACCACGCTTGGTAGGTAATAGATTTGCTCATGCTATTAACGGTACTTTTTCATGGTCATCGACGATATTTTTGAACGCCCCTTTTCTAGAATTGAATGGAAAATCACTGTCTTCCTGCATACTTAACAAGGTCTAAGTCCTAGGCTGCTAAACAAATCGCATTCCTATTACAGTTCAGAATATTAGATTTTTCGATCTCTACTAGCATTTTGCGATATAATCAAGAAGACGTTCCTTGCTGTAGAAAACCCCAAACGGCTCTGCGAAGTATCTTGTGCGCCTATTGACCCCATAGTTCTTGCACCCCCGATCATTGCAAAAGCCCATCGACCTGCTTGTTGAGTTTCCTCGGTATGTGAGCGGGTCCATATGAGGAATCAGAAGTGACATTGAATTTTTGAAAAAGGTCTTCTTGACCCGGCATTGTGCGACCGTCCGAGTAGTCTCGCTTGGGTAGTCTTCGAATTGCGCAATCCGCGTGTGCCTCGACAGGTAAATATTGCGACCTTCTGTGGTCCATATGTAGCAGCTGAGGCATGTTTTGCAGAGCGCGACATGGCGTTTGGAGTCTGAAGTGACCGACATGAAGCGGCCGACGTGCTCGGCTGCATCCTTGGCCGTGGCACACTGCTTCGTCTTGCTCTGTTCTTTTCGACATCCAGGGTCAAAAGACTCATCATCGCCTGGCGTGTACGATGCGCTCAGTCGCCTGAAGCACACACAGTCTTCGTGGTGGAAAGGCTCCAGAAGAGCCTCCATGTCGGATGTGATGTGGCGGCATAATATTTCCATGTCCACAAATCTTCGAAGACTTTCTCGGAGCAGGTCTTTGGTGACGAGATGTCCTCGCTCAATGGTGCAGACCTTGACTTTGAACCCCGTCTCCAGATAATATTCGCCTCTTCCCGAGAAGAGCCCCGCAAACCGGCGAAACAGCTTTGGAGGCTCTTCTCCGGATTCCAACTTTAGTTCTGCAATGCATCTTACGCACTGAGCGATGGTAACATCTCTCCGTACGTCCGCAGGTGCCCGAGCCAAGGGCTTCAACAATGGCACTGAGACATGGCGACACAGTCTCAGCTTTCCCTCCCAGCCGATACACTTGCGCGGTCGTCGAAAGCCTCCAGTGGAGAAACACGGTCCGTAGTGTGGTTCTTTGCACTTGAGACAGTACGCGTGAAGGCACTCCGTACCGTCCCACGCTTTCTCAATGGACTTTGCTCTCCGAATCCGACATTTTTGACACTCATGTCTATCTCTCTCGGTGCGTTTAAAAACTGTTCTTCTCGTTTTCTCCCAACATAAATCATCTGTGGGAAGATTTGAAATAAGTGACCGGAACAGAGGGGAGGTTTGTCGCAGGACACCGAGGTCGGCCAGATCTAAACAACCGATGATGATGAGAAGCACATCGCGAGGAAGTCGGTACAGGATGCATCTCTTCATGTTATCTCGGCGTTTGGCGTTGTGTGACAGTGAATAGCCCGTGTAAAGTTGTGATTCATTCAAGTCCGCGTCGTCACGGCATTTCTCTATGAGATCATTCGGAATCGTGGGCAATGCGAGCCAGGGGGTCTCTTGGGGAATGAGATTGGTCGTAGATGAAATTGAACTGTCTGATTGATAGCAAGCTTTACGCCTGCGGAAAAGACGACGTAGCAATTCTCGAAACATTTGAGATCTTGATATCGTTTTGGCTGAAAGAGAAAGGGCGCTGCCTTGGCTAAGCATGGACGGTGGAACTTGGAGGAGAGGACATTATGCAAGCAGGCCTTTTACAATCGCGGGCGGCCCAAACAATTATAGCATCGAGGATGGGCCTGGACCCTCGACCCGTTATGAGGAGGATCGAGACTTTCGCGGCTCATGAGTGTTGAATCACTGATCCTTCCAAACCCAAAATCCTTTCCGCGCTCGTAGGAATTTTGGATCGCCGAACCCCGCCGGTACTATGGTGAAGCTCGTGAACAATGCTCGAAGGAACATCCAATCAGAGTCCGAGACAATTTCTATTCCCAGAACCACAGAATCATATCAAAAGCAATAATCCGGGTCCTTTTGCATGCTCAGTCCCTGCGCTCAAAGCCCGGGTAGATGCCCAGGCTCAACTGCCAAAACAACAAAGGCGCTCGACACAATGCGCGCTCTCACATCATTTGTTGTCTGGTGTCTTCTCGAGGACAACGTGATTGTTCTATGAGGGTCCTGGGTAGATAGAAATGAACCATCCTGATGGGTATCGCCTACATATAGTCTCTCGTTGCAGTCTGCCTTGAAGAAGCTCACTAAACATCCACAACATCATCCGACTATATCAGCATTGCGCTCTCAGCTTCAGGTAAGCTCTAACATCACGCAGGTTCGCCAATTACTACACGATCTCGCCGTCAATCTCTTCCCGAGCCCTCCGAGTCCAAGATCACAGTCGATCATGTACCGCCCTCAGTATGTCCCCGTCAGAATATGTCCTCAATGTAGAACGACGCCCCTAGGCCTCTACGGTATGGGTCCCAACGGCCAACCCATCGAGACTATCTGCGAAAATTGCCGCCAGCAAAACATACGCAACTCCGAAATCGCTGCCCGAGCCCACCAACAGGCGAACAATGGTCGGCGAACCCCAGGACCCCTTTGTGCGCGCTGCGGACGATCACGTCCATCCTCTGGCTGCACCTTCTGCCCGGAGTGCATCGCCGCAGACGCAGCCTTCAGCACGCCGAGCATCCACTTCGAAGGAAATCTCTTTCCACCGAGACCTGATAACCGTCCCTTCTGCGTACAGTGTAACCGAAACAGGGCAGCTTACAGCCGCAGCCGTTGCCACCAGTGTATCTCCGCCGAGCAGGCCTCTGTTCCAAACACCCGCGAGGAGCGCCGTCAGTCACACTACGGCAGGCCCAACGTCCCCGCCGTCAACATGGACGAGCCGGTAACCTTCTATCCGCAACAGAGAATCTGCTCCATCTGCGATCGCGCCCGGGCAGAACCAGGTAAGACTCACTGTGGGAACTGCGCTTACCATGACTTGTATAGCGGAGGACGTGACCAGGACGGATATGAGGCCATCGCCTGCGCCAACTGCGGCCAGGGATGTCGTCCCTCGCCCAACCGGCTTTGCGGGACTTGTGATAGAGATAGAGACACCCAGGCTCGCCGCCAGAGCCGGGCTCGATCGCCGCCTTCCCGGCGGCACTCGATCTATGACGCTTCGCCTCCGCGACGTCGACGTTCGCCGTCTAGAAATCCCACACCGCCTCCCCGACGGCGTTCGATTTTCGACGCTTTGCTTCCCCGACGTAGACGGCGTAGTTCGCCGTCTAGAAGCCCGTCACCGCCTCCCAGACGTCAACAGCGGAATTCTAGGCCGCCTAGGAGCCCGACGCCTCGGAGTCCCACACCACCAGAGAGCCCGGAACGCCCTGTGTATGGGAGCCAGATGTGTGGGTGCGGCAAAGAGCCCGTCCGCGCGCCGGGAGCTGGTATGTGTATCGGTTGCTTCTATGCATTCCAACGCGTGGGAAAGGCGGGCTGGCACGATGAGAAACGCAGGCGAGGCTGGGATGGACACCGTCAACGGAGACAGTTTTAAGGTACTCTTCTGGCTATGGGCGGATCCAATACGAGCGGTAAGTGTGTTTGAGAGGTGTTCGAGCAGCAGATGTAGGACTCAGTATCAAAATGCGCTTTGATCGATGTGAATTTTGTACGCTGATCTAGGTAACTTTTGTATTAAATGTGCCGTTGTCCCAACAGACAAGAACAAATCCCAAGCCCGAGCAGCCCGTCTACATGCCGTTGCGCCGTCTGCCACCAGCCTTACTCCTCGTGATATGTCCCTGAAGCACCTTGCGCGTCTGCACCAAACTGCGCTTGTTCTTGTGCTTAGCCTTGCTCAGCGTCATCAAAAAGTTCTTCTGGCGCGCCTTCTCCTTGTTCGTCGTACTCTTGCCCTCGGCGTCCTTCTTCGACTTGCGGATGGCCTTTGTGGACTTGTGCTCCTCGCGGTCCGGCTTGCCCTCCCTCGCCATCGCCACTCTCTCCTCCTTTGTCGTCTTGCGCAGCTTCGCGGGCGCCTCGATCTGCTCAGCCGTAAGACCGTCGTCCAGGTGCCGCGCGAGGGCCTTCTCAATCTCCTTCGATCTCTTTGACGTGCGGTTGCCCAGCGTCTTGTTGAGGCCGGCCTCCAGGCGGAGCTCCTGAAGCTTCGCCAGGTCAGCGGGGGTGAGGATAGTGGTGGTCGCCAGCTTCTGTATCCTCTCGATCTCGGCGGCATCGTCCTCCTCATCAGCCTCTTCCTCGTCGTCAGAGCCCTCCTCACCCGTCTTGCGCTTCTTCGGCACCGGCTCCTCCTCCTCGTCGGAAGAGTGGTCGACGGCGATCCAGCCACCAGAGTCATCGCTGTCAACCGAGTCGACCTCCCAGTCGTCGGAGTTGAAGCCATCGTCCTCCTCGTCGTCCTTGTCGCTGCCATCAGCCGGGAGACCCTTCGCCTCGCGTCTGAGTTTGCGCTGCTCTTCCTTCCACTTCGCCAACAGCTCAATACCCTCGATGCCTCCGACCTCCTCCTCTCCGAACTTCCTCTGCTTCATCTCGCCGCTCCTCAGGCCCATGGTCGCGTCCTTGCCTCTGTCCTTCTTCATCAACAACTCCGCGCCGACTTCTCTGTACAGGGACAAAAGACCCTTAGCAGCCATCATCACACCCTTATCTTTGCTCTTGCGGTACTGCACGAGATCTTGAAGCAACGTGTCGCTCATCGCCAGAGATTGTCTGACACAGATTTCACGGATGGCGTTCAGACCAGCAGCGGCAACCTCGGAGGCAGACGCTTCCGACACAAACTCGTTGGCGATCTTCTGGATGAGGGGCTCGACGGCATCGGGGGGCACCAAGTTGTGTGTGCCTTGCGCCAGGCAGGCGAGGTATGAGGTGACAGATTCTTGGCGAGGGGTGAGGAACTTGATGAACCACGAGTACAAGCTGATAATGGTCAGCTTGTGCAGACCGACCAATCTTGTGACCAGCTGCAGGACAAGGATCCGGTTCTCTTGCGAGAACTTGACCTTGGTATTCTGCAGGTGCTTCTGGAAGACGTTCTCGGCGAAGCCTTGAGGGTCGTGCAGGAGGTGGAAGGCGGAGAAGTTGAGCGGGTGAGGCTTGCTCTTGCTGCGCTCCTGCTTGTGCAACTTGGAGACGGCCTTCTTGTACGCGTTCTGTTGCTTCTTGGACTTCTTATTGATGCCGATCTGGTGCTTCATCTTTTGCAAGTCAATCTGCTCCTCGTCGCTGTCCTCGTCCTCCATCTCTTCGCGCTCCTTGTCGCCACCCAAGAAGAACCTTGTGGCGCCAACTACAACCTTCTCGTTGTCCGACAGGCACGCTTCCTTCATCACGTCCACCGTCTTCGCATCGGTCCAGATCTGGCGCTTCCACAGCTCTCTCGTCAACTTGACAGCCCACAAGGCCTTGGGTGACGTGCGGTCGGCGGTGATGAGGTTGTAGAGGACGGTCTGGATAGTGCGGTTGAGCGGGTGGTTCGTGCCCTTGGAGTTGGCATTGCGCATCTCGGAGAGGATCTTCTGGAAGAGGAGCGTGCGCAGGGTTTTGCTCGGCGAGGAGACGAGGATGGGGAATAGCGACGTGAGGAGGCTTGTCGAGTCGATGACTTCCTTCTTGCGCAGGAGCGCCAGGCTGCCGACGATCTTCTCGCGCAGCTCGGGGTGCAGCACTTCATGGTGCTGGAGCAGGATCGCCTTCAGGTCGTCGGGGAAAGCGGCGGCGTGCTTCGGGTAGAGGTCGGCCGTGTGGGCGATCAGGTCGACGAGGTTATGGAAGGACTCGGTGTACTCTCTCGTCGCGGTCGTCGGGGAGGTCAGGAAGACCTCGCGCTGACTCTCGTACTGGCCCCATTGCTGAAGGAAGTTTTCCTCGTAGGACCGGGGATCGCGACGGATCTTGTACTGCAGACTCGCGCTGGAAAAGTCAGCATTTGAATTCTGGTGGTAATGATTGAACTTACAAGTCGACATCGACCTTCTCGAGGGCGGTGACCTTGCGCTTTCCCATGGTTGCTGTCTGCAGTCGAGTCGGCGATGCGATGGGTAAAATGGATGGACAATTGGCGGGGACCTGAATTGCCCGTCCAAGCAAAAAGAACTTTTTTGCGTCGAGGTAGCTTATCGGCGCCTTATCGCAGTATCTTATCTCAAAAGTTGCGCACGGATCTCCTACGATACACTTTACCGGGTCTCACCGAGCTCAAGCCATGACCTTACCGAGCAGACCGAGCTCCACCGGAGCCCACCGAGGGACTTACCGCAGTGAAGTCCTTGCCCAACCCTCAACATCCATGTGAAATTTTGGAAGTGAGCAAGAGTCGTAACATTCCGATCCGAGTATTACATTTTGACTTAACTAACAAGTCATGAGTATCCAAGTACTTCAGAATATGTAACTGTGATGAGTGTTGAATTTTCGTGTCTAATGTCTATGACCATACTGCTGGCAAACGAACGCCGTGGGTGTAAAGCAATTCCCAACGCCCAAACGCGCTAAACTTTCCACACCAGATCCTGAATTTTCTTGTTCCTATCCACCTTGTCAAAAGCCCTGACAGCGGCTGTAACCCCCGGAATCTTTATCAAAACGTGTCTTCCGGAGCTCCCCTTTTTGGACTCCTCATCAATAGCGGACAGAATCGAACCAACTGTCTGCTTGCCGACAATGATATTGTAGTCTTTAGCCCGGGCAAAGTACCTGCGGTCCTTCGGTGATAGAAATGGAAAAACCAATCTGCCGAATGATTCAAGGACTTCGCTGCAGAGGTTGAAGATGGCGAAGTAATCGATGTTGGCGACTGGGTGGGGTCCTTCAAACTCCTTCCGCGCCATGATCTCGGCCTTTTCCAGATATGAGTCGATCGACATCCTTTGGTGCAGTGAACGAATTCTTATTCTCTGAGACTCGTTGAAAGGTTCCTGGCCTTCAATGCCGTACAACTTTGCCATTATCTCATAGTTGAGAATGTGGTTGGAATGATGCTGGTTGCAGAAGACTGATTCTCTGTAGTATGGGCGTCGGTGTGGCGTGCAATTGCCAGACATCATATCTCGCCAGTTGTAGTAGAGAGAGCAGTGGAAACTAGTGAGGAATTTGGTTGTTGGTAGCATTCCGTAAAAGGCAGATTCGCGAAAGAACTCGCAAAGGTCCTCAAAAACCAGAATTTTATCCAACTTGACAGCGGACCTGCGCAAAACACTGTACAGGTGGAGCGCAGCTGGAATGATGTCGAATGCGCTGAACAGCATGTGGCCAATGAACATGGCATGATAGAGGAGCTCGTTCACATGGCAGCCCGCTGTCCATGGCGCCCGATGATAGACATCCCAACGTCTTTCCTCGATGTATTCCTCGAGGGAGCGAAGAAGGTCTTCCGCCGTCTTGACAGTGTACATCGCGGCCTCTCTGTTCACGAACAGATTCTTCGCAACCTTGATGATGGGAAGGAGCTTGGTCTTCATGTTCTTTGCAAGCCGGAGAGGGCGGAGTCGGCAGTTCCATTCGCTTTGTCTTACTCCGCGAGGCAAATAGTATGCGTTGTAGGATGAAATGAGAAGCCCCATGCCCGAGCATAGAGTAGCAATTGAGGCTGCCGCATGCTTGTCGAAAGTTTCGAGAGCAGGAATAAAGAGCGGCTCGCATGTGCTGGTTCTTTTTGCCGCCCTCAGCTGTTCCAGGTTCGCCGGCGTCATGTCATGGTCTGTGCCCGCATTGAGAGGCCTCGTATGAAATTCTCGCATGCTCACTTGTCCGCTGAGAAGTTTCTCGACCAAATCCAGATACTTGGGAGGGAGAGCAGGAGTGAACCCCCTCTCGAGCATCTCAATGGCGCGCTTTCCATCCAGATCTTGCTTGATGTTTGCCAACATCTCTGGAACAACGAAGTCTGAAATCTCTTGGACAGTCCATGACTTCGCTCTCTTATGTCCAATCACTTCTTGTTTCTCGGCGGCGGTCATATGATCTGTTGTTACTGCTGCCTCGGTGGCTGTCTTTGTCGATTTGCATTTGCAGTTCTTCGGGTGTTGCCCCGCGTGTTTGTTGATGACCCGCATCAGGTCGAAGAACTGGGTCGTTTCGCGCATGAGCGCCGATGGTTGAATCTTTGGATTCCAGGTACCGACCTTGGAAAAGAAGGCCAGTGCCATGTCGGGATGCTTGGCGAGAAAACCAATAGAAAATGCCAAGTCCTGTGGTGCGATGGTTTGAACGATGCCCATAGCCAGACTAGTGAGCCACGAGGCGAGAGCAAACGGCATTTTACCCTCAGCGGCATCAGTCCAATAATTCTTTACTCGTTGATGTAGCTTGTGCAGACGCTTCTCTCTGTGTCAGTAATTCTCCCATGAAACCAATCGTCAGGTTAGTACTTACAAGAACGAATCTCACTCCCTCGATGGCCAAGGTAACTAAGTCGTCCTCCAAGATGATACCGGGCGTCCCGTTACCAGGCGTCGCAAGATTGGCGTCATCTGGTGAAGCTTTCTGCGGTTGCTCTTGTGCCTGTGGCATGAAGGGAGTGTCGGACAGGAACGTTTCGGTAGGCTCGTGCATGTGGAGCGCTGAGAACCGGTTTGTCGTCAATAAAAGGTCGGTATCGGATGTGCTGGTACTGGTGATCAAGGAAGTCGGTAGCAGAGGGGTGAGAATTTCAAGTGTTTCCTGAAGTCTATCTTCCTGTCAGTGGTCGTGAAGTAGAAAAGGTTGGCAACGATGCGAGGCCTACTTTCGGAGAAAGGCTTCATGAGCTGCATCGTCAGAGCCCATGCCCTGGTAGATCTGGAGAACCTCTTGTCGTTTGTTGATGGCATTGCGGAGGGAGGCAATGACTGTGGGAGGGACTGTGGCTGCGGTGGCTGCAAGAGTCTTGGCTGCGTGCAAGATATCCTTAATCGACTTGAATGTGTGCGTTTTAGCCGCCTCAGGTGCCCGAATGCTGTACTCAGCCCACAGCCACTGCAAGAAGTAGTTGGTAGAAGCCTTGTAAGACTGACACGGCTCTGCGATATCTATATAGCCTCCATCGGAAGCCATGGTGATCGAGATAGCTGGGGTGCTGGGTTGTGAAGAAGCAATTCCTGCAAACACGAAGGTGAAGGTTGGGAGAGAAGGTGGTGGGTGGGCAAGAGAAAAGACGAGAAAATATTTTTCTTCTACGATTGGAAGGGCTCAGGTGAGATCCGAGAGTCAAAAGTTCTACTTCACCAGGTGAACTTGCGGTTGGTACTTGCTCCAGAAAGGGAAGAGCTCACCTCACCTCCGGCTCCTGCCTTTTTGAACGGAAACAAAGACATGGTCCATCTCGGGCTCATTAAGTTTAGCAGAAATTGGGAATCAGACATAAAATTTTGAATGACTTCACGACACGCTTATGATTATGTTTGACACTGACACCTCTTATGAGCGAGGTGCCTTGAAGGAGGCGCCTTCCATTGCTTCGGTAATTGCATCTTCTTCGCGATGTACATAAGTGGCCCATATTTCTCCAATTGTACCTCTCTGGGGGGGGTTTTCACCCGCGGAACTAGCGGAGGTAAGGCGGGATAAATGTAGTTCAGACGTCGAATCCTCCGGACGGTTTGCTTCATGGATCAGATACCAGTAGCCGACCACGACTCAAAACAGTCCTTTCACAGTATTACATACCTGGTGCACATGTCTTCCGTTCCTCTGCCAGACAACGCTGCAGCATCGGAGCCATGGCTGACTCCGCCTCCGCATCGCAAAAGAGACAAGAAGCAGCTTTCCTGCGGCTTCTGCCGGCAAAGGAAGTAAGACGCCTGCCATCTCCGTATGTTCATTCTGGTTGAAACAGATGCTGATTGAGATCAAGACTACGATGCGACAGGCGCCAGCCGTGTGGCGCATGCACTATTCGAGGCATTGGTCCATCGTGCTTGTATCCAAGCGGAAGTCCACAGGTCCCAGCCATTCCGCGGGCCCAAACGCAGCTTGGTATTGCCAATCTTGAAGAAAGACTGAAGCACATTGAGAATTTAGTGCTTTCAAATATGAACTCTGCGCGTGTGCAGCAACATGACAATGCGGGACTAGTAGCGCAGCCCAGCATTCTATCCACACCGGCCCAGCCGGTGCCGTTTGCTGAGCCAGGCACGATGCTCATTAGCTCAAAGGGGACTACGTATTTCGCAAGTCCGCACTGGGAAGCCATCATGGATGAGATTTCTGATCTCAGAAATGACTTCAGACAAATAGATGAAACACAGGCCCAGATTGAACCTACGGACACGACCTGTAGAACGGCATCTAACACGCCACTCCTGCTGTATGGATCTATGCAGCCGATATCGAAGGAGACATTATTGTCAGCCTTGCCAGAACGGAGTGCAGCAGATCGTTTGATCTTCCAGTACTTCAACGAAATATCTATATTGCCCGGTAGGTCTCCCGATCCCCCGACGTTACTTTGTCTAAGAGTCTATGCGTATGCAGCACGCGTAGTGCATCCACCGAAATTTCTTGAGCAGGTCAGTTATCTATCGTTGAAGATTGCATGGAACCTCTGTGACTTATTTCAAAATTGCACAGTACGAAAGCTTTTGGGCCAATCCATCAGCAGTCTCTTTGTCGTGGTTGGGTCTCTTGTATGGGGTGTTGAGTCTTGCCGACCTATTCTCCTCCGACCCTGAACACAGACACCCCGAACCACAACCAAAGTACTTAGAGCCGTTGGTTCAGTGCCTTATTGCTGCCGACTATGTTCGCGGAGGACCCAACATCATTGAGTGTCTCATTCATTACTATCTAGTAGAGTTCTACTTGAACCCCGTAACGGAGGTCGGCAACTGGATGGTCGCCGGCATGATAGCCCAGCTCGCAATTCGTATGGGGTACCACCGAGACCCATCCGATTTCCCGCGCATCAGCGCTTTTGAGGGCGAGATCCGTCGCAGAGTCTGGGCCACTGTACACATCTTCGACACCACCATGGCCATGCTCGTCGGTGCGCCGAGGATCATCTCGGATGGGACATGGAACACGAGACCACCCGGCAACATTTTGGACGCCGACCTCGACGATATGAACTGCGTTCAACTGCCAGCATCACGTGCTGACACCGAAGTTACCGAAGTTTCGTTCTTGCTGGCGAGATACAAGATGAGCCTCGCCATGGGTAGGCTGGTTGATTTGAGCCTGGCGAACAAGCTGGAATCCCAAGAGGATGTGCAAGATGCCGAAGCTCATCTCAAGACAACGTACGATTCGATACCAGAAAGGTTCAAGTTCACCTCACTCGTACATTGCTTGTCAGATAAGCCGGTCAGTGTGGCGCACCGGGTTATGATTACCTGTCTTTATAACATGGCTCGCATCATCCTTTTTCAAGGCCAACTACGGAATATGTCCCGCACAAGTTCGGCGTATCATAGTTCTGGTGAAGAACACGAGGACTGGGCGTCGTCGGCACGATCTAAATGCATTAGCGCCGCTTTTGATGTTCTCAAGCATTTGGTGTTTTTAGATACGGAAACACAGCCGGGCGGCACCTTAACTGCGCTGAGAAGCAAATTGTCTGCCCTGGTGGTCCATGAGTGCCTTGTCGCAACCGCAGCCCTGAGCACGTATTTGTACCGCCGGTCCAACGCGCCCCTGGTTGGCCAGGTCGGTGACTCAGTCAGCAAGCCAGAGATGAAGGCTATGTTGGAGAAAAGCTACCAGATATGGTCTGGGTGGAGCAGGTGGTCCGCCGAAGCAATGCGGGCGGTAGATTTGTTAGATTTGCTGTTCAAGAAGCTGGGAGACGACAGCCCCGAGGGTGGACTTGACGATACGGCGGCTTCTATTGACCAAATGGCGCTGGACATCAACTGGGACGCTGAAACACTAGGGATCTTCTTCCCCCTTTTGAACGATGCACGTGTGTAGTACAGTTAGGTATTTATTTCTATCTTACTGACACTTCAAATGTTTGCATACGTTCTCTGGATGTGATGACTGCCTCACGCCCATCGTCTTATGTCTTTCACGAGGAGAAAGACGCCGTTGAGTAAGGGGATTTGCACAGCGCGGATCTGTTAGCTAACCTCAATTTCCCAATGATTCGTGCCTCATTGCACCTGGTGATACAGATTTGTTTTTATATTGCCGTGCTTGAGTAGTGGCCCCTTTCACTACCTCTGTGATTTGATGTTGCGACGCGAATACTTCATCCATAGAGAGTTTATCGAGACTGCCCAAAGATGACCTTCCGCCGCCGCCGGCCTTTACTAGACCGTTTGGTCTTTGGCTGAGCGAGCACTTCCTGAAGCAAGGGGTCGCCTCTGGATTTGTCGCCGTGGTGAAGTCGAATATGTCTTCGTTGACATGTAAATAGTCTGAAAGATGAAGACAAGCGCAAGTGTTGACTTACCTTTGGAGGAGATCTGGTCGTGCCCATTTGTGGCTTGGATCGGGACAGAACGGGCATTCATAGCCGCGGCCGTCAGGCACAAGACCTGCGGCGGCACCTGCCCAGGCACTTAGCTAGTTTCCCATAATCATCACACTGATCGCCACCTACGCGCTCGCATTGCCGTGATAAGACCTTGGTCGTATCGTTGGTTGAAATGGACCAAATGGTCCAATTGTGTTTCATGGGGGTAGTGTTCCACAGGTGACTCGTAACCCAATTGTGTTTCATAGGGGTAATGTTCCCCAGGTGACTCGTGACCCAATTGTGTTTCATGGGGGTAATGTTGCACAGGTGACTCGTAACCTATACTGTAGTCAAATGCGGGTGCTTCAAGCCCAGGCGTCTCGTCTCTAATCGGCAGAGATTTCTCTCTCTCTCGGCGATCATTTTCACGCTGCTGTTGCACATCTAGATTTTCTGCCACTGTGTGAGCTTCATCATACAGTCATAAGCGGCGCCATGTGGGAAATGTCTCACCAAATACTTCAGCACTCCGATTGGAATCTCTTTGGAGGCCTGTTCGTAGTTTACGGCACTGCTCCACGATCCAAGACTCAGCCCTCCCGATGTGACGCAGAATGTTCGTATTTCCGAGTCCATTACATGATATATTCTGAATGAATGACTCCGCGTGTATTTGAAACACAGCGAACTCGTCGACTGTGTCTGAGCCAATCAAGACGTCTGTACTCAAGCTTTTCAGAACATGGAAGTCAAGTTGCTTTTCTCCACTCCGTGCAAGAAACCGGTAGTTCTCGTCAACATCCCCCAATGAGAAGTCTATGGTGATCAGTCCAGCCGTGTAGTCGTAACTCCCATCCGCGAGCTGCAACTTCTCATGGTTTGGAACCACACGATGGCCCAATTTCTGAGCAAAGTCTGAGCTAACGAGGTTGAGATCAGACCCAGTATCGATGATTGCACAAGCCACGTGAGTCTGCAAGCGGCAGACCAGGCTATTACGGGGGCTTCCAAGAAAGTTGACGCTCAATAATTCCGTAGACGCAACTTCTTCAGCAATCAGTTTGCTGCGGTGGATCGTGAAAACTTGAGTTGCAGACAGGAAACCCGTACCCATAATCACAGGTACGGCCAAGACCGAGAAGATGTGAAAAGTGCATTCTTCTGGCTTTTGTGCATACAAATCTGTGAAAGAACAAGTAGTCGTTATTTGACCTAATGACTGGACTTCGAGTCCATTTGCAAGCGAAAAGCGCTCACGAATTGGTGATATCTCCAGGACCAAACCAAGTTGTCGTGCCGTTGTCAGCGACATGATATTTGCGTCGGACCCGCTGTCAGGACAGGTCGAAATGACCTGTCCATGAATATTTAAGGGCAGAACAAATCGTCGCCGCCGTCTTTGTGTGCCTCGGGAGGCCACATCTTGCTTAGACGAGCCAAACCTTTCAAAGAGACTTTCGTCGAAAGCCTGGTTCTCAACGGCGTTCGAAATCCGGCCTCCATTCATAATACTCAGGAGCAGACGATCTTTTCTACTCGATTTCTGTAGGGAGTCCTCCGTTGAAAGAGCTTTCGGCGGCCGTGGGGTTGGGCGGTTGTATTCGTCCATTAGGTCGGGGTGCCATGGATCATCCTAGCATATTGGCAGGTTGTAAGTTAGTAGGTCTGGCAACGTGACGAGTCTGGCATGTCGGGTAGGAAATATCTCATACAGCATGCAGATCTTCTTCCCCGTCAGAATACTCGTCTTCGAGCAGGAAGAGTTCGCGAGGCTCCCAATGCGGGTGGAAAGGGGCCAACACGGGCGATAGCGACGCATCGCCCGCGCCGATGAATGGGTCTTTCATAGTCGAAAAGCGACAGAGATAGTTGAGTCTGAACGGTTTCTGGCCCTCGTAGCATCAAAAGAGAAGATTTCGATCTAAGAATGAAGTAGGAACGGCAATGGGCTGAAGCAGTTTCCGCACGCGTGCTCGACAGCCTATCACACGACGTGTTCCTTGATATCCGCAGCCAATCGACTCTAGACACGTCATAAGGCAGAATCATGGGCTGACTGACATTTAGGCTACAACTTCACACCAACATATAGCAAATTCATCAATAGGCAAGAAATTCCATAGTTAGTTCAAGATATTGATCTGGCGCCAGGCTACGCGGAGCTTATCAGCGCATTTATCTTGCTCATTTCTTTGCTTGATCGGCTATATCGTCGTTCATACTTATTAACAAGCAATAATCCTTAAGTCAAAATGATGTTGCCAAGCTACGCAAAGCCTGCTCGGTCACATCCCAAGAAGACATACGTGGACGGGTTTCCAGCATTGGCTTCCTTTATAGCTAGCGACAGAGACGGAACCACTGCCATCTTCAAGAGGTTTAACCGACTTGCAGCAAGAAACCTTCTGTATTTACAAAGTCAAATGGCGGAGTTGGAGCAACAGTTAAATGCTTTTGACGAGGCCGACAGAAGTAGCCGGGAAAGCCTTCAATCGCTGAGAAGCTGGAAAGACTACCAATCAAGAGCAGAACGCAGGGAATTATTGGAAAAGATAAATAAGACGACCAGAGATTACAGTAAGTTCGTGGCATCTACAACGCAAGCTTGTAATGTTGACGGCCCGACAGGGGAAGCGTTGATATTTGAGAGTACGCTTGCTTCGTTACCACCACCCAATCGGAAGGTGCACAAAGCTTTCACATTCAACTTTTTCCATGGACGTCCAGGGAGTGCAAACAGCTTTCCAATGCTCGGGGGCGAGAGCGCAGCAATTTATGACGACATTGATGACTTGCTGTCTTTGCATATGACCGAATCGGATAGGTTAACTGGCTTCATGCAAGACCACTTCG
Organism: Colletotrichum sp. SAR11_240; assembly: GCA_025328625.1. NCBI lineage: Eukaryota > Fungi > Ascomycota > Sordariomycetes > Glomerellales > Glomerellaceae > Colletotrichum > Colletotrichum sp. SAR11_240. The sequence continues at coordinate 3,701 of JAKMXA010000039.1, read as the reverse complement.
GCTTTCTGTTTAGGGTAAGCTTATCAAAACCAAAAGTCAATTGATTTTGCGTGCTTAATTTATCAAAGGAAAAACAAGGACACGGTGTCCCAGATAACCCTTTAGTCGGTCGCGCTTCTGGGGAGCGCTTGTCGAACTTCATTTCATACCTAAGTACCATCCTCGCGGCCACGTTGATGATGGGCGCCATTTTGGTTTTGTACAAGACCAAGTCAGATGATCTTAAACTTGGACTGGTCGGGCTGTTCACCGTCATATTTGCTGGGAGTGTCGGTCTATTAACGAACGCTAAGAGATCAGAGGTCTTTGGTGCTACTGCCGCGTGAGTAGGCGCCCTCAGGGTCTATCATTCCTTTACTAACTTGACGTATAAGGTATGCAGCTGTCTTGGTGGTTTTCATCAGCGGTGACCTTGGGAAGGAAACATAACCAAGTTGAAAGACATTTTCGCTAGGTCACTCTTAACTGAGATTAGAGCCTTACCAGCTTTAGTTGGATTCTATGAACGTATCAGTAGTAGGAACTAGTTCTGTTAAGACCGCCTAATTTTTCTATGTCTAATTACGCGACTATGTTTCCTACAAACATAGTTACTCTTATAGATAATAGTAACGTCGACGACGACAACAATAATTGCAGCGACAGTAACGACGATAGTAGTAATAATTACGAGGATAGTAGCGATGAAAATGGCGATGAAGGTGAGGTAGAATAACTCATATCCACAGGACAAGTAGTCGCTTTAGCATAGGGAAAATAGGCGGTGTCTTGCTGTCAGCTATAGCGGCCATACAATTTGTGTTATTCAACGTGGGAATCTCAGGGGGCAGTTTAGGTGAGATTTCGGCCTTCCAGATACTTCTAATTTTCACTCTTCATTCCAGAACCGAATGTCAATATGCACACATCCAACTCTAATGAGAGAAACTGTGCTGTTCCAGCAATCGAGGCTGGCCATCGCTGTGCTAATGGGTTGATCTGCTCGCCTTCCACTCCCAATGATACTCTTTATGCACTCTTTGAATGGCATATATGCCTTTCTGCCATAATTTCATCTTCTGTGTGATAGGGAAGATAGCATTGGGTGCTATATGCAAGTCAGTGACCCATACATGTATGCGTACACGATTTGGACATGTACTTACCCTCCAGACAGCCGTGGAAAGCATTTTCCAGATAGAGGGCTTCTACACTTTCCCCATTCTTTCCCTTATCCTCGCGCTCCTTTTTTACCCTCTCGACGAAGGTCAACTGCTCGTGAACAGTGATGTCAATCGCGGCCACCACAAGCAGCATCCTCTCCGGTAATGTCTCCTCACTTGCAAGGTAGGGGCTCATCCTCGCGCTATCCCAATTTTCCGCCTTAGCAGGTGCCGCATACGAATCATACAGAGGCAACATGAAAGCCAGCGGGTCCGTCGACGGGAAATTCGCTGGACGAGGCTTCTCCTCCGGCTTCGGGCGTAGGTCGATTGGCGCATAGAACGTGACCGCCGCCCTGATCGCAAACTCCTCAGAGGGGATGCTCTGGCTGACTGCTAGAACAAGGTTCCCGCCAGCAGACGCCCCTGAGACCGTCATGAGTCTCGGGTCAGCACCTAGCTCATCCTCCGCATGCTCCCGCAGCCACGCAAGCGCGGCGTCAACGTCGTCGATAGCGGCCGGAAAGGGATGGACCGGCGCGAGACGATAGCTCAGACTCACGACGACAGCACCAGTCTCCTTCGCAACCAGGGAGCAGAAGGGCGCGTCAGCCTCCGGGATGCCGCCCACGAAGCCGCCGGGATGACAGTCCACGTGAAGTGGGCGAAGACCATTGCGACCCGTTCCGGTGCCAGGCTCCTTGAAGACGAGGACGCGAAGGGATCGGTCACTCGTGATAGGGATGTAGCGGATCTTGTAGGGACGTCGAAATAGGTAGGGCGCTAGTGCGAGGGAGTGTGTAAGGAAAATGATGGGTTGCAAGGCTAGGAGGCGCCAGCGCAGGGACCAAGGGAGGTGTCGGCCGAAGAAGAGGGCGTCTAGGGCGGGCCTGAACTGGGCGACGGCGATGTCTTTGATTGCGCGGAACATTGTTCGTCATTGAATCGTGGGTTCACGGTATCACCGCGGAATGAGGTGTGAGATCCATTTGCTCGGGATGTGGGAACACGGAGGGTAATGAGGGGAACTTTGTCTACAATGTCATCGTATTGGAAGTCGTACAAAGCATCATTTCCTGAAGTCTGAGTGGCTTTGAAGATAGTAAGGCGGCGTAATCTGAGACCGAACATTTGAGAGGGATGGCCTGGGCTGACAGGCTGATTGCCTTGCGGAGTGCCACGCGACAGCGATGATGCACAGCGACCCGCAGCCTGCATCGAAACATTTTCTGGGGAATACCGGGAAGATGGGGGGGGTTGTCGAGTGTTCATTTAGGTCATGGGGGACCGGTGGGTAACAGTGAAAACAGAGTTCGATTGAAAGAGAAAGATCGACATCGACGGGGCCCAGTGTGATGGGACGGCCGGCCGGTCGGTACGACATCCGGGATGGGGACGGGATCACGCAATCCGCAAATTGTTCGACGTCTTGAGGCTCATTCGACTTGGCCCAACTTCATGAAACAAACGTTGTGTGTGGGTATTGGAACATGGGTAAAGTCGTTTCCAAGAATCAAGGAAACACACATTGAGTCAAGATTGGGATTATTAGCATAGGGATGCCACGCGTGTTAGACACTTGAGGAATTTGGGGATGACACCAGGCTGGCTGGATAAGCAAATAGCGCTGCCCGTGAGACACAACATCAACGCCTGACGAATGCCTCAGCCTCGATGTCTCGTCTCAGATCGCGAGCCCACACGCATCATTCATCCTGAAGATCTGACATCAGAGACATGCCTGCCCGACGCTGTCGACTTTCGACTTTGAGATTTAAGCTGGGTCACCATAGCCTCATGAAGCCTCGTGAGGCTAAAGCCGGCAGCTGCCTGGGCAGAATGAAGACAAACAGACAGTACCGGTAATGCCAGATGAATTAGACTTAATTATTACATGAATGTGAATATCGTAACAGTGGAAGTCTAGACGAAGCCAAAGGAGCCAAGTCAGGCTTTCCATCGAGTCATGAACATTTTCTTTTCCATCGTAAAAATGCTCAACCAAAATCTTGTCAAGTGGATTGTATGGATGATCAAGTCCGTTTGAATTCGTGATCGAGGGGGTCTGGATGTTGTATACACATATTGACCCAAGGGTGCTGAAGGCGGGGGTCCTCCAACACAAGCCCATCCAGACTTTGTCGCCGCCTCATATCCCCTTCCCGTCTCTAACAGCGGGCCTCGAAGAGAAAACGAACAGCCTTTCTCATCCTGTCAAACTCAAACCATCCTTTTCGAGCGAGATGTTTACAAGTCTGTGAGGTGTTAGCATCATCATCCCCTCGAGAACTCATGACGGGTACGGGGACTCACCCTCGCAGTAGTCGGCGGTGGTGGTGACGGTGACGGTGGGGCGGGGAGCAGTGCTGGTGACGGCGGTGATGCCCCAGCAAGAGCAGGCGGAGGAGTACTCGGCAGCGTCGTCGCAAGAGGAGGCGTAGGCGGGGATGACGGTAGGGTAGGCGGTGACCTGGCGGTTGCAGATCTAGCCGGAGCCCACGAGCAGGTCAATGGCCGAGCCGGAGACAAGGGCGGCGAGAGGTGCGGAGACTGAGTCCC
>JAKMXA010000389.1:0-49657 GCA_025328625.1 Colletotrichum sp. SAR11_240 | reverse complement strand
CCCTCCCCCTCCTGCTCCTGCTGCCTCCAACCACTCTGCATCTAGCCCCTCTACAACTTTGCGCAGGGCTTTCCCTCGGCTAGGCAAAAGGCGTCTTTGGAAGAGCGGTCAACGTTGACTGACGATGGTGGGACCCACATCGCAGGGTTCTTCTGGAAAAAGTTTGATGCGCGAAGCGTCACGCTCACCGGCTCCGCTGGCATGATCGGGAAGTCCTCCGTCCGCGGGAAGTGTGTCAGACCAAATTGGATGTAGCAAACAATGTCCCTGTTCTCAATCGGCTCGTCGCGTGCAACCCAATCCGCAATCGTTGTGTTGTGCGGGTGGTTCTCCTCTCCCCGTGACTGGCAAACGTAGTCTCCCGCGGGGAAGATCTCGTAATCCCTGTAGGGCACAACCCACAAGCTCTTACGCGCAAAAGCGGCTCGCTTGAAGACCATACTACCTGGCTTGGCAAGGAGCATCGGGCAGTTGTTGTTGATTATCTTGTACCCTACTGGCTTTTTGGCTGAAGGATTGATCTTGTTCGGGTTGATGATGCTCCATACCCGGCTCGTCCCGTGGCAGTATACCGCTGCCCCCTCCTTGGCCGTCCGCAGAGGGGTGTTCTTGCAGTAGAATCCGTTGCCATAGAGGTTCTCTGGGGATCCTACCGGTGCCTCTGAAGGCAGCGAATCGCTTTGGAGAACCGAGTTGCTTGGTCCGTCGAGTTCAGGGTCCACCCTCAATGAGAAGATGTGCTGGTGGTTATGGGCATTGAGTCGAGGGGCAACTTCGGTTCCAAATGGCGCTGCCGTCTCCGTCGGATGCATGCAGTATGTGTTGAGCATACCCGTCAACTTCATTTCTAACTTGTACGTCCCATCCAGTGTGAAGATATGGTAAAAGGCGTATTCGTAATTAGCCGCCGTGATGATCTGCGAGATGATGAGTTTTCGATCACGGGCCGAAATAACTTTGCCGTCGCGGAAATCTGTGTGCTTATACAGGAGGCCATTATCCTCCTCGTGGATGCAGATAGCATTCTTGACCATGGCCGGCTCGCCTCGAGCTGTAGTCATGATGGCATCCAGGTAGTGGATGGTACCCTTGCAGTCGCATCCAAGCTTTAGTGAATTTGTCATGAGACCACTGCCGTATTCTCCGACATCGAAAGCGTGTTTCTTGTGGTGAGGAGGATCTGGGTTTCCATATGGCACAACCATTTCAACGACGCTGATGCGGTTGAACAGAGCACGATCGCGTTGCTCATATTGATCGTGCATTCTTACATCCGAGATGACGATGCCCTCGCGGTAATTAAAGCCGACATGCATCTTGTAACCTGCCCAAGACAACTCATTCCCCTGCATGTCGAAGGAGACACCCTGAGGCTGTATTATGTCGAGGGGTTTCAGCTTAGAACCGTCATACGTATTCTGGACGAACTCAGGCAGGTAGTTGTGCTCCTCGAGCGGAACCTTGGTTCGCTCACCGTTGACGTGCCGGACATCGATGGCCAAGATCTCCTCAGTCTCAGTGTCCACAACCACGGAGAAGTCGAGAGGGTGCGCATACTGATTGTCCAATTGCGAGTTGCGGTAGTACGGCAGCCCCTGTTGAAGACGACGTTCAAACCCCCAGCGGTGGTCAAAGCCAATGGCCCAAGCATCAAAGTACACCTTGGACATGTCCGTTATGCCAACCTCGCGACATAATTGAACGATTCTGGAGTCTTTTCGGGCAATTCTCTCCGTGACGTCAAGGTCCTCTAGCGTCAAAGTAGGAGCTACTTCAGCCACAGCCTTCCAGGACTCAACCTCCAACGCCGTGAGGTTCGCGATAACCTCTGCACAATGGCTAGTACCTTTCTTTAGCACAATGGCGAAAGCACGGCGTGGGGGCCGAGGACCCTTGCCTGCACGGAATGCAGCATAGCAACCCTTCTCCGGCTCTCTTAAGGTGAGGCAATTGAACTTCAGCGTGTTAGACTTGGCATGAGTTCGGATGAGCTTCGCCGCGACCCGGATTTCATCTACTGACAGCGGATCTGAGCGCCGTGCATTAGCTTAAAGTTCCCCAAAATAACCCGAATCGATACGACGACAAGGGACCTCCCAGAGTCGTACAACCTACCAAGAGGATGCCCGAGAGGTTTCGACGACAGATCAGGGATCGCATCTGTGGCCTCCTCCTGAAAGATCGTGTAGCCGGGGAGGGACGAGCTGTCTTCAATCATGGTTGATGCTTTGACGGCAGAAAAAATGACAGACTACCAACTTTCTGTGAGCTTGTTGGTGCAAAGTCTACGTATGGACGAGAAGGAGTGCAGCGAAGCTTTGTGACCATTTATATACTTGACACACTCGATCCATGACTCTCATTTACGTAAACGACTGTCTCATGAAAGCCTCCCTTCGGATCTCATCGGCGAGCCTCTTCAGTCGTTTCGCAGTCTGATCAAGACCCAACACCTCTGGCGCGGGGAAGACAAGGATGGTTGGTCCAACATCCCTTTGCTGAGTCGATCGACCAGGACCGGCCTGTTCCGACTGAAATGCAAGTCCCCGTCGCATTCACGATCAAGTCCGCTTTGTTACATATGAATTTATCCGAAAGCTCCGTATCTCTTCCTGGGCTGTGATTTCTATTATGTATCATGTATAGTCACATTTTCCGGGTCACATTGTCCACGGTGGATAAGATATGAGGTGTGAAGTCCGGAGTAAGGGGTAGACAGAATAATATAAGAGTCCAGCTGCCGTGGTGCCAACAACAACAGACTCACCATCTACAAGCTATCGACCGAGAATGCACACACGGAAACCACAAAACGAGACCAATCCCCTTCTCCTCCCGCTGGATCAGCAGCACCAGTCCACCTATATCAGCTATCACACAATGGATCCCGAATTCGGCTCAACACTCAAACATGCACCAACTAAAGATAAGGACGCATACGACTTGGCTGATATGGGACATTCCCAGGCCATGAGCCGCAAGTTCGACACTTGGAGCATGCTTTCACTTGCCTTCGTGGTTTTGGGAACATGGTCGGTATTCGCGCAAAGTTTGGCAAGCGGCCTGATGAACGGCGGCCCTATCGCGATCCTTTGGGGGTTGTGCCTAGTTGCTGCTTGCAACATCTGCATAGGCCTTTCCCTTGGAGAGCTCTGCAGCAGTATGCCGACAGCTCTAGGCCAGGCTTACTGGGTCTCACAACTTTGGCCCACCGCTGCTGGACGCTTTTTCTCCTACCTCTGCGCATGGATCAACACCTTTGGCTGGTGGACTTTATCGGCATCCACGATCGCGTTCATGACTGAGTTCATCTTGGGAATGAACCTGCTCTTCGACCCGAGTTGGCCCCCGGCGTCGAAAGGCTGGGTGCAATTCTTAGTATACCTAAGCATAACAGCTCTGCTTACAGCATTGAATGTCGTGGCCTGCCGCAAAGACAAGGTTCTGCCCATGTTCAACAATTTCATCGGTATCACGTTCGTCGCCTTGTTCTTCATCTTTGGGTTGGCCCTTCTCATCTCCGTTGGCGTAAGAAACGGCCTCGAGTTCCAGTCAACATCCTTCGTCTTCGGGGCATGGATCAACCAGACTGGTTGGACGGATGGCATCACCTGGTTCATGGGGCTTGTTCAGGCAGCTTACGGCCTGACTGCCTTCGATGCGGCAATTCACCTTGTCGAAGAGATTCCGGCTCCAAGGAAGAATGTCCCAAAGGTCATTTGGCTTTCAATTCTTTGCGGTGCTGCTACGGGATTTATCTTCATGATGATCTGTCTTTTCTGTATTCAAGACCTGGACCAGATACTTGACCCGTCTACCGGCCTTCCGTTCATGGATCTCGTCAAGAGCACTGTTGGTCTCGAGGGGTCGGCAGTTCTTCTCGCCCTCTTCATCGTCAACGGTCTCGGCCAAGGAGTGACGGTCGTCACCACAGCGTCACGACTGACATGGGGTTTCGCTCGCGACGGTGGTTTGCCGTTCGGTGTTTACTTCGCCCATGTTGACGAATACTGGAAAGCTCCCGTCCGGGCTCTGTGGATGCAGGGTGCGGTTATCGGCTTGGTCGGCGTCCTGTACACCTTTTCCAACACCGTTCTAGAGGCCATTGTTGGCGTCAGTACCATTGCCTTAACAGTCTCTTACGCTATGCCTATCTTGACCCTTCTTATCGTGGGGCGCGACAAGTTACAACGCGGGCCATTCAGCCTAGGGAGACTTGGGCCTGTCGTTAACGGGGTCTCCCTTGTCTATTGCGCTGTCACTACTGTTTTTTTCTTCTTCCCATCTGAACCGAAGCCTGCGCCAGCAGATATGAATTACGCAATCGTCGTCTTTGGAATTATTGTTGTCTTTAGTCTGAGCTTCTGGTTCATCCGGGGCCGCCAGACATATCTGCAGGCGGACGAAATATCAGGCCTAGTCATCTACGGAGCGCCCGCTGAGGTAGCGCAAGAAGGAGTCAATGTCAATCTAAAGGGGAAATGAGTTCTGTCCTCCATTAGCCCTCATTTCGAGCGCCATTGTCATAGATGTATACCCAACAAATTAGCGACCGCAATTCTTTTCTCGTTTATAAAACACCTCCGCCGCCGTCACGCTATCTCATGTAATGGGTCAAGATAAGAAGATCACCGGCTCCAGACAGCTCTCTGGGATGAGAATTTGCATGTATCGGGGTGATAACGGCGGCTCTTTCTGGGGGGTTCCTTGAAGCTTGCTGCGTCGCCATCCGATCTACGGAAAGGGGCTCATGGCTCCCCAGATGCCAAGCCACTGGCAAAGTCGGTAAGCGTCTTGGCCAAATATCTAGCCGTGCTAGGATTAGCGCTGGTAAGACCCCCCGGAGAGCTTGGCCATTGAGCTAGCTGTTTCAGGAATGGAGGAGGGGAGTGTTCTGCGGCCCGTGAGATCTCCATCTCGTCTCCGGACTGTCCGCTTCTAATGCGACTCCAGTACGCTGATGACCTGACGTCCCTGTTAATGCACCAGATAAACTCGGTCATGGCCGATTCAATCTTCCGCTCGAGTCAAGAGGACGAGGGGATGTCTTGTTGCACTGAGATATCAGCCACATCGCAGCTACTTAGACACGTATTGGACTGCACTGCCACAGCCTGCGAGGCGAAACTTGGGTTTGATACTGCGCGTGTCTGTGTTGCGATGCCGGCGGCGGCCGTCGGCTAGGTTCCTATCTGAGTTCCCCTAGCACGCAGACGTCTTGTTGGTTAGCAGCCAAAAAATCTTGTTTCATGCCATTCACTATGCTTTATTGTTTGGACCTCACGAAACCCGCTGCATATTAACCGATTCCAAGTTCAGATTACATACTGTCCCCTATACTAGTATCCTATGTTGTTGAGGACTAAATAGCGAGGGAAACTTCCTGCGACTTGTGTGGAACAAGATCTTGAACGCGTGCAGCTTTCATAGGCGCCGAGACCAGAAGATCACTTAGGCCTCGCTTAATTTAGACCATTGCCAGCCAAGTCTGCTTCACTCGCTGTCTACCACCAAATTGGCATTCGACGCAGGATTTTATTCGCAATTTTGGTAGAATAGAACAATCGATGCCACTTTGTTGACGAGAATGGCATCTAAGACAAAGAACGACGGACTATTTCGTATTCATTGGCGTTCCTAAACAGTGAATCTGAGCATCTTCAGCTCGGTTATCAACCCGCGCTGCCCACTCAGCAACGAGCACACAACGTTGCAGCTTTCAGGCCCACGCCACTGATAGTTTTCGTTTTCAGATGGAAATGACTTGTGTGGATGCCTCTCGCCTGTTTCTTCAACTTACCTTTCTCTAACTCAATGTTCGACGAGCCATGTCGGTTTGGCTAACTATCTTGTTTAGTCGCAATTGAGACGTCTGTGGAAAGTCAGTTCTTCTCCTCCGTTTGATTAGGCATGCCGCAATGTTCCCGGTTAAGCCGACGCCCGGTAAACCTCGGCAATGCCTGAATCGGTATGCCGGCGTAAATCTCAACGTCCTCGGGATAATATAGCCTTCCCGTCGCGGCTACCCCTAAAGATGAGAGTGACCTCGCAATTGCAGCTGACAATACACATTTAGCAACAATGACAAGTTTGATTCCTCCCACAATGATGGCTTGGCGTAAGCATAGAGGAAAGCCACAGCCAGTAACTAAACCCGCCTACTATACGGTGTCAAACTGAGGGCTAACAGTGGATCAGGTTTGGGAAGAAATTCCTGTGCCTCAAGCACCTGAAAATGGTGTTTTGTGCAAGATGTTGGCTTCAGGCGGTGAGACCTTTTCTATTGCTCTCATTTTAAGTACCACCCGTTGACTGGAGCGCTAAATCACAGTCTGCCGGAGTGACCAATCGCTTCTTGCAGTTGACAAACAACCTCACTGGTTTCAACCGAAGTTCACTTTAGTATTGAAAAATTACCCCCTTCCCAATTCATCACCTATGACTTACTTCATTCTAGGGTCATGAAGGCTGCGGGCAAATCGTAAAGATTGGTAATCAAGTTACAGACACTCGGTTCAAAATCGTTAGTCTCACTACTGGTTTTCTTTAGCTTGTCTGCTAATTGGAATATAACTTCACAGGGCGATGTTGTTGCTTTGAATGCTGTTCCTGGCTGTGGCTCAAGCCATTGTGCAGAGTGCTCTCAGAACATGCAGCAACTCTGCGACGTCGGTCATCACTCTGGGATTGGACAAGATGGCTTCTATGCCCCTTACGCTGCAATCGACGTCCGTGGTTTAGCCCATGTGCCCAAAGGTATATCTCCTGAGGTGGCAGCGATAGCCACAGATGCCGTGGCAACAGCATATCATGCCATCTACAGGCGTGGTGAGATCAAGCAGACCGAGACAGTTTTCTTATTTGGACTGGGAGGACTTGGTTTCAATGCTCTTCAACTCCTCCTAGATATTGGGGCACGAGTCGTTGTGTCCGATATCAGGCCGGAAATTCTCGAGGAAGCAGCTGCAATTGGCGTTCCAAAGTCAGATTTAGTTCCAGTTGGAGAGCCTGTGCAAAAGTTTGTCACAGACAAGGGCTTAACTGGTAAGATTGACGCCGTCCTGGATTTTGTGGGTACTCACCAAACGTTCGAAGACGCACAGCAAATTGGTGAGTCAAATTCTACCTACATTCTTTCTCTGATTTTTACACTTGGGAGCTCCGCTAAAGCAAGCCTGAAGTTCGTCGCGGGGGGCGATTGCTATGCATTGGCAGTCTTGATACTGAGAACACCGTGCACATGAAGATTGGCACAAGGAAGCGCCTCACTTATATATTCTCATATGGAGGGCAGATTAGCGACCTTGAGGAGGTACTGCAGCTGATTGCTAAAAGTAAGATTAAGCCACGTGTGGAAACAGCGAGGCTGAAAGACTTTCCTCGCGTTTTGGGCCGTTTAGAGAAAGGCGAAGTGAAGGCACGCATTGCACTTTTGCACGACTGAATTAATGGGAAACAGTCACGACGTACCCAGCAAAGTCTGGGTTGAATAGCTTCAAAAACATCGTATCATTCCAAATTGAAATTTCTGCAAAATCATAAGGAAATCTTAACCATTAACGCTGGCAGCTTTTACCATTCCAATGCCAACAGCTGCGGTAGTTCCAGCATCGACTGGAAGAATAACACCAGTCATCCAACGTGCATGATTGCTTGCGAGAAAGACAACCGCACATGCAGCATCCCATCCGTTACCTTCTGTGCCTAAAAGGCTTCTCTGTCTCCTTGCGGCTCTTGCCTCTTCACTCATTCCGCCGGCATACATCATGGGGGTATATAACATCTGACCAGTATTAGCAAAGATGTTGTGAATCTTGGAGTGTGTGAACATACGCCAGGGCAAACGCAGTTGACACGAATACCATCTCCAGCATGATGCGCCGCCATTGCTCGTGTCATATTTACGATAGCGCCCTTGCTCGTCGGGTAGAGCAAGTGCGGCGTCCCTCCCTTCAATCCCGCGACACTGCCCATATTGACGATTGCCCCCTTGATTTCACCCTCATTTTTCTGCATAGCAGGAATCGCGTATTTGGCCATCAAAACCATGCTGGAGACGTTGACGTCGAGACTTTTGGTCCATTGTTCCATATCAACTTCCACCGCAGTACCTGGTGCACCGGCAACACCCACATTATTGATGAGAATGTCAAGTCGACCAAACTCGAATATTGCTTGCTGAACAACATTTTGGCAGTCTGTTGACGATGTGACGTCTCCCTGTATTGGTATTGTCTTCCCTCTGCCGGGCTTTAGGTTCGCAATCTCGCAGGTCTTGGTTGCCCAAGAGAGGTCCCGATCAACGCAAATGACATTGCAACCGTCGTCAGCGAGTAAGATGGATATTGCGCGACCGTTCCCGATCCCATCTCCCGCGCAACCTGCACCTGTGACTATAGCGACCTTCCCATTGAACGAACGTGAGGGAGGGTTGACTGAAATTTCCGACATGGTCTCAATCTCTGCAGGGAAGCTGATACAACAGGGGAAGAGGGTTGCGATTGTTGCTAATCACAATCAAAATCGTCGGCTGAAGTCAGTTCTTGATACCATCGACTTCATGTAACTAATCGGATTTGTGACATTGCGATACTTAATCGGCATTCCGGGTTACCGATTTTGGAAAGCCTGGAGCCCACGGCATGCTCGGCTCCGCAAAGCAAAGCCGAGGTTTGTAGAGGCACAGATGCCTCTATGGCTGATGTAAGCTTTCTCGGAAGCTGCTTCCCGCGACCAATGACGAAGCCAGTCGATCTACCCCTCTTTCTGCCGGTGACTAGGAGAGGAGGACCGAGCAACGGGCCATTGACGGGGCTTCGATTAACGCCAAAGATCAATCCTGTTTTGATGATCGCAGCTAACATCGCGTTCACTTCTCAAGTCTTGCTTCCATCCACTTCAGCCTTTTGAAAAGCCTTGTGAGAATCTTACATTGGAGCAGGTGCTGCTTCCCCCAGCATCTGCATCGTATACTAGGAAAGGAGCTCAAGAACGCTTGGATATATAATGTGCGACTTTTCTCAATACGGTGGCCCGAGCGACGAGTGGCTTGCGGTGGAAGCAGGCTTACCACCCGCACCGGCCGAGCTATCTGTGGCAGAACGCAAGAGCACAACCAATAAAGTACGCGAAGAGATGTCCCTTGAGGCAATGAAAACGATGGCAGGCCACGTTATTGTACGGAACTGGACAATCCCAACTCGTGATGGGTCTACCATTGAAGGGCGAAGTTACCGCCCGAAGGCAGCAGGTGAGGGCCCGTTGCCTGTTTACCTTTACCTACACGGAGGGGGCTTTCTCTTTGGTACGATCAACTCAGAGGACGCTGCCTGCTCTCGAATTGCTATAAGCACAAGCGTCTTAGTGGTCAGCGTGAATTATCGTCATACACCTGACTTCATCTACCCAACAGCTTGGAATGACGTTGAGGACGGGTTTCAGTGGCTGCATGCAAACATCGCCGAGATCGGCGGCTGTCCCGAAAAGGTAGTCGTGGGCGGTATTTCTGCCGGGGGCCAGTTGACCGCATCTCTCACCCTATCCCAGCATCTTGGTCATTTTGGCAAAGAACTCCCTCTAATTGCCGGTCAAGTATTGATCATTCCTTGTCTGGTTAATCCGGACTGTTATGACGGCCATTTGAAGCGACTCAAGCATCCCGCGGTTTCATCCTATGCTGAAAACGAGAATGCTCCGATCCTTCCCAGGAGGATGATTGATTTGTTTGTTGGGTTGTTGAGAATCGAGAAGCCGGACTACTACGATCTCAGGCTCAATCCTGGAAATGCATCCACGGGGCAATTGAAGGGAATGCCGCCTACAACACTTGGAATTGCTGGCTTGGATCCGTTGAGAGACGAGGGTTTACTGTACGCCAAATTACTCACCGAGTCAGGGTAAGTTCAACCTCTATGCCTCTGAATGTAGGTCCACTAATCCGCCTCGCCAGAGTTCCCACCGAGACGCATATCTTCAGAGGAGTCCCCCACGGGTTTCGCCGATTCGGGGACAAGCTATCCGAGTCGAAACATTGGGACAATGTGACTGACTATGGTATCAAGTGGGCATTGACTAAGCCGACCGCATCTGGACATTTTGTTATCCATGAGGCTTGAAGTTTTGTGGACACTGCGAGCTAGAATGCCCGTTCATATGCTCTTTGTATTTTGGGCTGAATCAAACATGATATTTCACCCGAGTTGAGGGGTTGCCAAACAACCAGAAGTTTGAAACTTCCAGTCTGAGAAATTATATCCTTAATGATCGCATGAAAACTATCGTATGAGGAAGTCAGAATATTTCCTCGCTTTCACTTCGTCGCATCGTTTTCGGTACCCAGGTGCCGGTCCATTGTATCTTGTCATGGACCGTTGCTGCTTGTGTGCTAAATTTTTGTTGACTCCTGTCATCCATGAGTCCACCTCATTAGCCAGCAGCCCCTCCCCACACTTCCAAACATGCTCTGTCCACATGCGCATTCCATCGTCAGTAGCTTCGACAGAGGTAATGTTGTTATCTCGCGCATACCGAATAAAGTCTGAAACCCATTCGACGGCGTATTCGATGCTTCGAGGGATGTTGCCAAACATCTGATGTGGGCCCATGATCATAAACATATTGGGAAATCCTTTCACGGTCAGTCCCAGGTAAGTTTGAATGCCTTCACTCCAAACGTCATGAAGCTGAGTGCCGTCAATGCCCCGAAAGTCCACCGCCCGAAAGGATCCAGTGACAGCATCAAAGCCGGTTGCATAAATGATGACGTCGAATTCAAGGTCCTCTGCTCTCGTCCGTATGCCCTTTTCTGTTATTCTCTCAATCGGATCTTCAGTCAAGTCCACAAGTCGAACGTTTGATAGATTGAAGGCTTCATAGTAGCCACTCTCCAAGGGTACTCGACGGGTTCCAAAGCCATGATTTCTCGGTATCAACTTTTCAGCTACCTTTGGATCGTCAACGCGTTGACGAATCTTGTTGGCTATGAAGTCGCTGTAAAGTTTGTTGGCTTCTCGGTTGGTATAGATATCACCTGAGATCCCCAGCACTTTAGCAAATCCAGGAAGTGCATAAAGCTCCTCCCAGCTTTTAGTGCGCTCTTCATCCCCCATGTCAAAGACGCTTTTGGTGTCTCCAACATGGATGAAGCAAGAGTAAGAGTCGAGGCATTGCCGAAAAATCTGCGGATATCGCCGGCGAATGTCCTTCATTTCTTCAGGAGTGATTGGGGTGTTCCTCAACGGGGCTGTCCAATTTGGGGTTCGTTGAAAGACGGTCAAAGAACCAACAGTCTTGACGATTTCCTGAATGGTCTGGATGGCTGTTGCTCCGGTACCGATGATGGCTACCCGCTTGCCTTGAAGACTGGCCTTCCCATTAGGCCAACGGGCTGTGTGCCAGGCTTCTCCTTTGTAATCACCAACACCAGGGATATTGGGCAGCGTTGGCTCATTCAAAATACCCATCGCAGTTATCAGATAACGACTGGTGTAAGTCTTTCCAGTAGAGTCGACTAGTAGCCATGAGCTAGAGGATTGCTGAAAGTGGGCTGATTGGATGCGCGTATTAAACTGCATGTCCTTCTTTAAGTCAAATTTGTTCGTAAGGTACTGAATGTAACGAAGGGTCTCCTTTTGTGGCGCAAAGTGCTCTGTCCAATCCCATTCGTCAAGAACCTCCTGTGAAAACGAAAATATGTATGAGTAACTCTCAGAGTCAAACCGAGCTCCAGGGTATCGATTCCTGCGAATCCGTTAGCGTGACAGCTACAATTCAACTTCAAAATAGAGCATACCAAAACCATGTCCCACCTTCAGCTGAGCCAGCTTCAAGGGCCTTGACTCTCAAACCAAGCTCTCTGACCCTATGCAGTGAGAATATGCCGCTTAATCCGCACCCAATAATCAAGACGTCATAATCCAGGTTCTCATTAGCGGTGTCGAATGTTGATGGACCAGAATTACTGGCACAGGTTTCATTAACTTGCGACATTGCTTTGGTGGGAGGTGGACAGTGGACTGTTCATTAGCATCGGAAAAGACCAGCTGTCATGAATGCGTCTGAAGAAGTTATATCATGCAGAAAGCCGGCGGATTATTATTACAATGATTCAGCCTGCATGGAGAGTCTGCATTGGGAGCCAGTATTAAACTGCCGACGTACAGGCCAAATTGCGGACCGGAGAGGGGGTGTGCGGGGTGCAGCTGGTTGCCGATTTTGACACGTAGAGGGCAAAGGTTCGGTAAACCAAATTGACCTCGGCTTTCCTGAAAATGTCTATGCCGGAAGGTTCAACGTGGGCTATGGTGTACACAGTAATGGAACGCACAAACTCTGAGCTAGCTGTAACTACATGTCATGGGTCTGCATATTCATGACAAAGACACGTCTGTTCAATGATCTTTTTGGTCCAGGGACTTATTATTCTATGAGCTAGCGAACACAGCAATTTCTTCGAGTTTCAGAATCTAACAGTTTATGACATGCCCAATTCCTAAATACCATCGCCATATCGTTGAGTTAAAGTCCTTTCGATCTCCAATATGATTCGAGATCGCGGAGAAAAGCCCACCTTACTCTCTGCCCCCAGCCTTCAATCTTCCAATCATTGAGACTCGCCGGGAATTGAGGCACACAGTCCCGAACAGCGGAGTCATGTGCGACTATAACGAACACATTCTCGTTGCAATCTAGCTTTTGGAGATGTTCGACAGTCCTTTTGGCTTGCGGCAGATTCAGTCCAAACGTTGCGTCAAAAAGCGCATCAGTTTGCTGTCTTCCTCTGGATGTCTGGAGTTCTTCCCATGCGCTCCCAGGGCATAGCGAAGACCTGTCTTGGGGTCTGCAAGGATGTGGTGATATTGAGTTAGGAATCGGCAGATATTTCGAAGGCCTGAATATTCCCGCATAATGACAAATGTCACCGCCGAGAAGGATGAAAGTATCTGGGGTGGTTCGAGCAAGGCCACATAAGTGTCCAATAGCATGTCCAGGGCTGTCCAGGACGTAGAAAGAGCCATCGCCAAAGTAATCAAAGGCCGGAAACCCCCCAATGCGGAGGGTCTGGGACCCTTCGAAAGAGATCTCTCTTAATGTTCGACCGCTTGATGAAATTTCATCAGCCTATATAAGAATCAACCCTGGAGTAGATAAACTTACACATAATCCATTTCAAGAATAGGAGATTCAGGATTTGCAGGGGCCCCAGGAAGCATCGCATCTTTGAATCCAGGCCCGACAATTAAGTCCGTAGTCACAGGGAAAGTTGACGGGTCGCCTATATGATCCCAGTGCCAGTGGCTGTGTTGCTGATAGTAAGTGTGGTGTTCTGGACATGAGGTAGCGTCAGTGCCCCGGGTATTTATTGCCTACCTCCATATTATTCCCTCTGTATCATGTGGTGAAACACCATTCTCTCTAAGTATGTCCACGACGTTCTTTGTAATCTCAATCTTGTACCTTGTTGATGGTAAATAATTAGCGATGGACGGTGCATAGTTGCAGTAGTCTTTCCTAATCCCTAAGTCCCACATCAACTTGCGTCCTGAAGGATGCTCTAGAAGGAAACATAGCGATGGCGATGTCTTGAACGTTTCAAGGCCTGGCACGTCGGGTGCCATGAAGCGTTTGATGATTGCCGGTCCAAAGTTGACTGGATTGATCATCTTCACTGCAACTGCGATTTTCCCTTGAGGCAACTGGACTGGGGACGACATGGTTCTGAGACAAAAAGCACCGATTCAAAGAGAATCTTCGGCTGAAACAGGTGACTCTCTAGCCGTGGTCTGTCAAATGTTATTATGAAAGAAGCTTCTTTATCAATTGTGTCCTTGATATGAAGTGGTCGCATAATTTTAGAGTGCGAGGAATGAACCTCGCCCTGGGCGCTGGCTAGCAACCCCAACGTTGCGGGGTGGTGGACGCGGGGACCGTCCGGCTACCCGCAAATGGTGCAGATGCCAGCTCCGCGCTGATCGTCTTCTCCTTTAGGATTGCCGCAACACTACGTTTTCACGAAGTACCAGACGACTTTCGACTCTTTGAGCCTAAGTGCCCCTACCCATTCCACCAGGGAATGCCTCCCTGTGCCTGCATGCGTTCGACCTTACCAATTGACCGGTTCAATCTCCCGACCCATCCTGCTCATAGAGAAAACTTGGGTAGCTCGGCTTTCCTACACAAAACAAAGATACTGGAAAGATGTGACTTCCTTTTACTCTGCCTTTTTCCTGCTCCAGATTTCTAATTTGTCTTGCTCTAGCTAGTTTTCAACCTGCATCAACCATGTCCGACATTACCAAATCTGCTGAAAATGTCCAGCAGTTGGAGCGGCCTGAGGTTGCTACAGGCCCGAAGCCAATTGCTGCAGTCGATACGCTTCACCACGACGAAGCGATAAAAATTCTCGACAGATACACAGGCGACCGTGGTTGGGCGGAAACAGAGGAATCCAAGCTGCGTCATAAAGTAGACTGGAAACTTATGCCTGTCCTTTGTCTGACGTACGGTTTACAATATTACGACAAAGCAATGCTTTCCCAAGCGGTAAGTTTATATCCACTTCGAAGCAGTTTCCCAATTAGCTAATACCGTTCTTTGCAGGCTCTGTTTGGGCTTAGAACCGATTTGGACCTCACTGTTAGCGATAGATACTCATGGTCCGCTTCTATTTTCTACCTCGGATTTATTGCTGGGGCCTATCCTGCTATGATCTTAGCACAGAAGTTTCCCGTGGAAAAGGTCGCGTCAGTCATAGTCACTCTTTGGGGCTTGTGCCTCATCTTGACTACATCATGCTCAGACTACCGTGGCTTGTACGTTCAGCGATTTTGCCTTGGTTTGCTGGAATCCGGGATCTCCCCTATGTTCATGTTGATCGTTGGGAGCTTTTACAAGAAGAATGAACAGGCAATGCGCATGGGGTAAGCAAACCACGGAACTGCAGGCAATATTCATCTTTGGGTAACTAATCTAGTGAGTAGCATTTGGTACAGTTGCACTGGATACGTTTCTATCTTCTCTCCTCTTATTAACTATGGATTCGGCAAGCTTAACGGAAGCGTCTCTTCTTGGAGATATATGTTTTACTTTGCTGGCTCCCTGACTATTGCCTGGGGTCTTCTTCTCTACTTCCTCCTGCCTGCCGACCCCATTAGAGCTAAAGGCTTCAACGAAAGAGAGCGTTACATACTTGTTGCCCGCCTCAGGAGTAACAACTCTGGTGTGCGAAACACCCACTACAAGATGGATCAAGTTGGGGAGCTCGCGCTAGATATGAAGTTCTGGCTTGTATTTGCGGTGGCATTTCTTTGCATGATTGCAAATGGTCCTATATCGACTTTTGTCCCTATCATCATCAACGGCTTCGGATTCAGTACTCTTAATTCGCTCCTGCTTACGATGCCTGCAGGTGCATATGGAGGTACGGTGCAACTGGTCATGCCATACGTTGCATATAAACTCAAGAATTGTCGGACATGGGTTATTTTTGGAGCACAACTAGGGACCACATTGGCGGCCATTCTACTCTGGCTTCTACCCAGATCAGCCAAGGGTGGTTTGCTGTTTGCTGCATATATATTGCCGTCTGTTGGAGGTGGCTATGCGGTGCTCATGGGTCTTCAAATTGCAAATACAGCTGGCTACACCAAGCGATCCATTGCTTCATCTGGTTTGTATATTGGGTACTGTCTAGGTAAGAGTGCAGTTGTTACTTAATTTAGCTGTATTGCTCATGTCAGTCACAGGTAACTTCGTTGGTCCACTCGTCTTCCGGAAGCAAGATGCACCGGAGTATGCTTTCGGTTTCATTGTGGTTGTCATCACGTCCCTGGCCGCAGGTATTCTTTGTCTGGTTTATCGCTTCCATTGTGTGTGGCAGAACAAGCGGCGGGACCGGGGTGGCACGATGGAGGGATTCGATCACGCCTATGACGATGATCTGACAGACATCAAGGTTAGTAAAACTCCTCTCTGCGGGTGTGTTGTAAACTCACCGGAAAGTAGAATCCACAGTTCCGGTATATTCTCTGAAATAACTCAGAAGGATTAGCAGGCTCAACACAGATTATGTCTATAATTGTAAGATGCATGCGGCTTCTAGAGTATGCAATTTTGAACTGAGCAACCTTACTTATAGTCCTTGATCTGGCTCCTAGCTTGGAGAGTTAATAGATTGAGATTAATGATAAATATGCGCTGTGCAACAGTTATAGGAGCACAAATATACTTTATCAAAGTTTGCAAACCGTATTTAGAAACAAGACGCTCCGTCCTTCTAACAATCGCCAATGCCTAGATCATCACTTTGCTCCTATAAGCACTACAAAGGCATTGCTATTGCGCGATTGCCATTGCGCGAGTTAGTTTGTGTGTTGCCTGCAAGGCTTCTTAGTGCAGCATTCCACCCGTCCCTACCGAAATCCCCAGTATCCGGCAAAACAGACCTCCCACCCCGCCTCACACACATGGCGCACATACGTGCCCAGATTTATCTACCCCGCATTTCCTTGTTCTTGGCCTACATCCTTTTCTCCCCTCCCATTTGCAACGCAACCGCATTCCGCCTTCCTACCATCATACCTCTCATTTCCAATATCATTCTAACTCCCTTAATAACGCTGAAAAGCAGAGAGTTCTGAACTGCGTTTTTGCCCTGCGAGAAATCATCTTCACTGCCGTGAATTTTCCTATTAATCATCTGAAGTATGCCGGATATGGTTAGCGATTGGCTCCCTTTTGATGCGACGCAACCAAAGCGACGACGCGCTGAGCTGGTTTGCATTATCTGCCACGAGAAAAAGGTCAAATGTGACCTCCAGGTCAGTGTGCATCACCCTAAGACCCGGGAAGCCCATTTTGATATATAGGTGCAGGCTAGAACATCGGAGGGGCACCAGAGCTGCACGAATTGTAACATTTCTGAAAAGGACTGCCACTTACGGCCATCTAAACGCACGAAACGACTACGTTCGAGACTGAGAAACAAACACGGACCAACACCTCCTGCCGCGTCAGCATCTGGGGACGAGGGGATCACTTCAAATGCACATGCGATCATGGACAACATTCAAGTATCATCGACAGACTTCGACGAAATCATCCCTCCCACCCCGTCGATCCCCACTGAGCCTCACGGTCATTCTCAACATTCAGATCATCATCTTCCTGAGCCATCCCCGCGTAGACACTCAGCATCCAATGTAAGGTCCCATGGTGGACTCGCTGTGCTATCACCGACGCAGAGGTCTCCCAGCAGTGATACTCGAACGGAAGGGTTAGCAGAGAGTCATACTGGTGACATTGACACCGGATTTCTGCAGGTGTATGCCCCTGAGAACCAATCCATTGCTCAAAAGCAGGCTCTCGAGGCATGTCTCGAACAGAGGTATAACTTCTCTAGCGCGCACGAGCAAGATCTACAAGAAAGCTTCGCAGAAACGTATTGGGAATACTGCTACTCGTGGTGTCCGGTTCTTGATCCTGAAACCCTCGCTAGCGATATTGCTCGCTCTCCATTACTTGCAAACGCTCTCGCAACTGCCTCCAGCAATATTCAACCTCCTCTTGTCCCTCACGAAGGGCCTACCGAGTATTATAAGAAGGCGAGGACTATTTTCTATGAGGACGAGGAGTCGGACGGCTTAACGACGCTGATGGGCTTATCACTCTTCTACTGGTTTGCCCCAAAACCACCGAGTACAGTGCACCGACACTCATCCTGGTGGTGGACCTCCGTCATTATTCGTCATGCACAGCAAATGAACCTTCATCGAGAGCCGGCGTCTGAACATATTTCGGGCAGCAATCTATTAAAGCTAGGGCTTCGCCGGAGGATATGGTGGACTGCTTTTGTCAGTTTCTCCCAACTGCTCGCAAGCTGAAATACCTTGCTAACAAGTGATCACGCAGGCAAGGGAACGCCTGACCGCCCTCTGCCAAAGCAAGCCGGCAATCATAGATCCAGATGACTGTAATATCGGAGAGCCATTGCTGTCCGATTTCCCCAGCGACCCTATTCATCAGCGAAAAGGAGAAATATTTATTCACTGGGTTCGCTTGTGTGTCATAATTGGCAAGGTCGCAAAAGCTCTGTCTCGGTCATCGATTCCGACAGCAACTACTGCAACCCCAGATCAACACAGACAGGAACTTGTTGATTGGGTAAACTCTCTACCGCCGTACCTACGACTACCTATCGGATCGACTCACACCCACAACTTTGACAGAGACGTACATCAACTTTACTTGCCCTATCTGACAACAGTCATTGTTCTCTATCTCAAACGTTCAGCCAATACCTTGCCCGAAGCACTGCCGCCGGCTATTCTGGCGGCATCGTGTATTGCCAGAATACTTCGAGACATCCTATCTCGAGGCAACACGCGTTTCTTAATGGCAATCACTTGTTGGTACTGCGGGACAGCCTTCATACCGTTGTTACAAGCCTGCCGTGTCAGACATTTAGCTCAAGATGCAAACGATTGTCTGGATATTCTTGAGCGTGCAGCAGATCAGCTCCAGCTAATGTGGGGCTCTGCAAATGTGATTAGACAAGGCTTCGAAAGATTGAGAAGCACGGCAAATACACCAGCCAGGGCGGGTCAGACCTTGGACCCCCCTTCAGCTACCGAACACTCTAGAACCTGCGCAGATAGGTTGTCTAGAGATGAAAACGACATTTTTGACTGGACGGCTTTGTTCCCGTTCGCCACAAGAGACACAGGTGGGATCGCCGACTGTCTATTGACCGGCAAAGAGCATGGGACTGCCGTAGGGGTATGTTCCTCGCCTGATGTTTTCATGTTTCACGAGACATTGGCCAATCAGTTTGGGGATCTTTTTGAACCTTTCATGGATTACCGCTTAGATTTCATGGTTCCGGGGTGAGACCCGGACCATCAAGATGCGCCGTGCAGTACAAATTGAATACATTGTCGATATCCACGCGCGAAACCTATCATTCAGCTCATAAATCTAGGAAAACAATAAATGCACTGGACTGAAATCGGCTCAATTTCATAAATCCTTCATGAGGCGCAAGCGTCTGGGACTTTGTCCGCCTTCTCCACATACCATGATAGATCGTTCTTGGTATCCATTTCCCACGCCGTGAAACCATTACCCATGAATCTAAATGGATTTGATGTGCGATAGCAAATGTTGAAGTCTTCGGCTCGAATACCATTCAACATCCGGTTGAAGAGGTGTGCGCTCCCTCCAAACAGTGCCGTGACTCGTCCATCGACGCGGTTCCTTTTGTACCAACTTTTGCATCCACCACTCCAAACAAGAGTTTTATGGACCTGATCGCTGTACCTGATGAAGGCGTCCACAACTTCCTGCTTTGGCTCGACATACTTTATATCCTCAGTTGCCATTTTCTTGATCCACTTGATAAAGTAATCTCCAGTCCAGTTGAGAGACTCGACCAAGGAACCATGGCCGCCAAGACAATTGGGTCCCATCATCATGAAGTAGTTCGGATAGTCGGG
This sequence comes from Colletotrichum sp. SAR11_240, assembly GCA_025328625.1. Taxonomy (NCBI): domain Eukaryota; kingdom Fungi; phylum Ascomycota; class Sordariomycetes; order Glomerellales; family Glomerellaceae; genus Colletotrichum; species Colletotrichum sp. SAR11_240. The sequence continues at coordinate 30,167 of JAKMXA010000389.1, read as the reverse complement.
GATAGCTACCGATATATACGAATCAGGGTCATCAGCCCATCTCGTAGCTAAGTCCACCTTCTTCTTTCCAACAATCGGATACCTTGGGCGATGGGAAACGTCAAACCCAGTGGCACAGACGACTAAACATTGTGTAAGCAACTTCTATAAATCGAAGGAAGGGAGATACTTACTGACGTCGCACTCGTAGAGCTTGCCGTCAGCGGTATGGACACCCTTCTTGGAAATATTGGTAATAGGGCTGTTGGTAACATTGCAGTTGGGCTGTAAGAAAGACTCCAAGTAGCCGGGCCCAGGGGTGATTCGACGGCATCCCAACTCCCATTTGGGAATGAGCATATCGCATAGCTTGGAATCATGACCGAGCTTCTCGGCCATTTGGGCAGCTGCCAGTTTCATTCCCTCCTCGTTATTTTTGCCCTTCATGAAGATGTGGAATGACTTGTTCGTCCTTGAGATAATGCCTTTCCTGTGTTGAAGATGATAGTCGGGGTCCTGAAACATCTCTCTCTCAGCGTCTGTATACTTTGGGTTTGGGTCAGGATCGTCCCGACCGAGATGCTTTGATGGAGGAGCGCGGTAGTAAACCCAAGCCTGACCACGAATGAAGTTCACGACATCGGTTCCAGGTAGCTTCTGCATCTGCGGAACGATCTGGATTCCAGATGACCCATTGCCAATCACGGCAACTTTCCTGTTGGAATAGTCGTAGTTATGATCCCAAAGGGCAGAGTGTGTGATGTGGCCTTCAAAATCTCTCAGGCCAGGGATGTCTGGCCATGATTCATGCACCAAGACGCCTTGCGCAGAAATGAGAACATGGCAGTGCTCTTCGCGCTGTTTCCCTTCATGCTCTACAGTGACCTTCCACTGGCCTTTGGCTTCCTGCCATTGAGCACCGATAACCCGCGTATTCAGCTGCAGGTCACGGTCAAGGTTCCATTTTCTCACAGTGCTCTTGATATATTCAAGGATTTCAGGCCCACTGGCGTAGAACCGACTCCAGTTCGGGTTGGGGTCAAAGGGAAATGCCTGCACGGATGTTAACAATATCGTAATTAGGGGGTAAAATGCGATGCCTCACGTAGATGTGGGCCGGAACGTCACATTGAACGCCGGGATAGTTGTTGATAAACCAGGTTCCTCCGACCTCACTACGGGCCTCGAAAACAGTATGTTCGACAATGTCTCGCATTTCCGGAAATCTGTGCTGAAACTTGTGGGCCATGAGAAGCCCCGAAAATCCAGCACCGATAGTGAAGACTTTCATCTTTTGCGGAGTGTAGGCGAACTTAGAATCAAGATTGAATGGGTCCTCTGAGATGCCACTTAACTCGCTCATGGCAGCGCTTGGGAATACAGCGCCGTCATTGAGAATCTCTGGAAGCTCTGCGGATGGCATACGCGCAACGCCATCATTGATATGCGGCGTTGTGACAAGCCCTGGGCTGACCGCGGCTGTTACAGGTGCCTGGACAGAGGCAGTCATGATGGGACAGGTTGACGTGAAAGTGTGTAAGTATCCGGAATGCGGATTTTAAGCAGAGAATATCCCTGGGCAGAGGGCTGATTTGCGAAGCCAGAGACTCAGTAAAATCAACTTGGGCTAATTGTTGTCTTTATGCTGATGAGGCAATGATGAAACTTTTGAGATAGAACAGCGAAGAAAATCGCCATTCAGCCCCACAATACACCAATACGTGCTGTAGCGTTTTATGACATAGCATTATTTCATTCAATCATCGCCTGTGGGGGAGGCCTGGCTGTCGTCAAGAAAAGGAAAACGAGTTCAGTTGGCTGGACATTTTAGGGTTACCGGCATTGCAACCCAATCCGAAATTTTGCTGAACCTGTGCACCAACTACCGCAGTAGTCTACCTGCAGACTTTGAATATCATGATCGGTTATCCTAAAATGGAATCCCAGCTCAAAGCCGGCTTCAGGCGGGGACAGCTCGGCTAACCCCGCTTACCTCCTATGATCCCGGGAAGAGTTGGCCCGAAGCTCACCAATGTGATGACGAGGCCGTATACAGAAATGCCCGCATCACCAGGACTACTAATTCGATCCCGCTGTGATACAATTAACAGTCGTTGATCGACTCGCGTGGAGTGGAAGCTCTCGGTAGTAATCAACCTCAGGATCTCTTATCTTACATTTCAACGGAATATTCAGCCACAACAATGCCTCTGCCACGATATACATACACCGGCCCCACCGACCACACTATCATCCCTGACCGTACCAGTGTCAAGGGTAAATCAGTCATCATCACCGGCGGTGCGAATGGCATGGGAGAGGCGTGCGTGCGTGCGTTTGTTGCAGCTGGTGCATTTGTTACATTTGGTGATGTAAACTTGAGGGGCGAGGTTATTGAAAAAGAGTTGAACGCTAATGCCGAGTGTTCTGCTTTTGTGAAGTGCGACATCAGGGACTGGGACCAGCAAAAGCAATTGTTTGAAACGGCAAAGAGCCGAAGCCCTGAAAGGAGCATAGACATTGTGATCGCTAATGCTGGGATCAGCCGGAGTTCTGGCGACAGTCTTTGGAACCTAGAAGATCCCAACGAACAGCCAACGAAGCCAGATCTCAACATCGTAAATGTCAATCTCATGGGGTCTTTGTACACGTGGAAGCTTGCAGTTCACTACTTCAGAATGCAGCCAGATACCGAGGAGCGGGACAGATGTTTCATCATCACGGGCAGCATGGTGGGCTGGATAGATTCTCCTGGTAATTGGGAGTACACAGCAACAAAGTACGGGCTTCATGGCTTTATGAGAACCGTGAGACGCTCCAGCTGGGAACAAGGCATCAGAATCACCTACGTTGCCCCCTGCTGGATCAGAAGCGCGATTCGGACTGCCGACTATGAAAAGTGGTTGATCGATCACGGAGTCGAATTTGGCGAACAGGAAGACGTTGCAAACTGCATGATGAGAGTTGCCTGCGACAAAACCATCAACGGTAAGTGTAATTGGTCATTTGAAGGTTTCCATCTCAGCTTCTAATAGCAGTAGGGCGTTCTTTAATGATAACTCCTCGATCAATTGCGAAAGAGGGTTACATGGACATCGACCGGGATGACTACAAGGATGTTCCCGAGGACAGCTATCTGAAAAGACTTCAAGAGTCTCAGCTGATCATCATTGAAGACCAGTGGAGAGATAATTACAACGTGAGAATCTGCAAAGATTAAGGATTGACATGCCACAATCGGAAATCCAAATTTGAACTCTCTATTGGAAGCAAAACCGACCGTTACATAACATTCTTAGATGTTATGTTCAAAAATATACACAGCTACGTTTTTCCCCAAGGCTGTTCTTCAGGAGACGTGCTAGCGCTTTACGTAAAGTTCTAGAGCCTACTACATGGTTAATATTGGACGTAACGCTACAGTCATCAACGGGTGTTGCATCACGCTACTCTAAGTCTTCAATAAGCGCGTGGGTTGAGGTTATCATAACATTATCACCAGCAGTTATTTCTTACCCTTAGTCCACTTTTAAATTATCGATCCTCACATACATGAGTTTCCTCAAAAGTGACTAGCACCTTGATTTAGAAAAGAACTAAAGAAATATGCGTTCATGACATGCGTGTCAAACGTCTTTATCTTTGTAATATCGAACCCAAGTCTTTTATTTCCACACGGACCTCTAGTCATCTTCATGACCTATTAACACACCCCAGGCGCTCTTGATCGCTGGATCTTTCAAACCTTTAGTTTCCCCTTTCAGTAGCCAGATATCATGATTCTTATGAGCATCTTCCCAGCCACTGCGATCTTTATCCTTGTGCTCTACTCTAATATCACTGCCCATAGCTCCCCACATGCCCAACTTGTCACGATAGCGCCATTGGACGACTGGTGGAGGCCAAATGCTATACGCTCGTAGCTGATCACTCTTGATCATGTCGTTCATAATCACGTCGACCGGAAGGTTGAGGTCAAATCCACTTCGCAGCAAAAGTTTGGCGGCACCTCGAGCACTCACAGCATACGCGCCGGTACAAGCCATGCCACCAGCTCTGCGCAACATGCGACGGCCACCTTTGACACCCACTCCATGCCACTCTCCATGCTCTCCACTTGTGTATGGATCGTCGTATTTGACCTTCTCTGATTTCCACTGATCGCCGTCAGCGCAGTGGCCGAAGGTAATCAAATCCCACATGTTGCTGTGCCACGGATCTACCTGAGCCTGTTCCTCGGAGCTTCGCGTCGGGTTAAGGCCAAGCAGCCCAGTTCCATTCAAAAGACCTGGCAAGTGGGATGCTGCGAGGCGCATGACGTCTTTGATATGGATGTCCCAGGTGACGTCGTCTTCCATGATCAAGACAGTCTCCACGTCTGTGTGCAGCAGACCTCTCCATACCTAACAAATCACATGTCAGCAGGTATGGTATGAGTTTCATACGGCCAGGGGTTCGCACATTTGCGTGAGATCGCCAACATCCCTTTTCGCCAGCCGATAAAGCCTGGCCAGGTTCAATATCGGGGATACTGCTGGGCGGTAGTCCAACTTCTCCTAGTCGACTCCCGTTGACCCCTTCAACGATCTGGATGTCAATATTCGATAGGAAACTTTGGACAGTGGCGGCATCGGCTTTGTCTTGTCGAATTGGTAGACTGATCATCTTGATGGAGCCAAAGCCCAGAGTGCGGTTGGCTGCAGCGCTCACGGCGAGGACAATCGGCGGCTGCGATCCTGTTTTGGCAGCGGAGACGAGAATAATAACAAATAAAGTTGCAAGACCTGCTAGAAATAAGCGCCGGTTGCTGAATAAACGGGTGGGAATATGTTCTCTCATAGTCTTGAAAATGTTGCGGTCGAGGAAGGCCGGTCTTTGGGATTCGTAGACAGGTCTGAGAGATGACTGTGACGCCGAAGACAAACGAGGAAGATCTTCAGACTCCTTTGAACCGGCCCACGGGCTTGCTCGAGACATTCTCGATTCGGTAGACTCGATTTTTACGTTTTCGGCTCGAGACTGTTGATGGGGTCAGTTCATGAGATGTGAGGGACGTTGCCAGGGTGCCTACTGTTCGTGTCAATGTGACCGGATAAAAAAGAGGAAACACAATCGAAAAATCAGAAAGTAGAGGAATTTGGGTCTCAAGGCTTTCAGGACACCAGGACGACGTCTTGTCCCACGTAATCAAACTATGTAACTAGCAAAGCCTGCCTTCCTATTTGCTAATAACGCGGAAGACCATGACAGGCCAAAAGGGAGGGTGCATGAGAGGCGTTGGGCATGTACTACATCTGTCAGGATAATTGGATCAGCTTCTCGGGATTACAGGCCAGTTACCCCTTGAGGATTGTGTGCCCGACATGTCCCCCAGCCTCAGCTGCAAAGACCTTCAATTTGCCCTAGGCCTGCATCGCCTCGTACCATGCGACGAAGCTGCTGTGGTTAGGTACGAGAAGGAGCCAGCGGCTAGAACATTGCGTTCTGGACCCTTCGCAGGGGCAGTCTTTTGATATGTCACGCGTGGGTTTCGACAAGTTCAGGCTGTGGGTGAAGCTTATCTTCGAATCTAAGCTGCGTGGATCCGCCCTATGTGATCGGGCAACGGCTGTGGATACGACGACAGGGGTTGAGGTTACTGCAAAGTCTTCCGATTTGGTAGCTCTCGGAATTGAGCCGAATGCGGCTGCCTGCAGCACTGCCACAGAGGCCTTGTCTGGAACATTATCGGTAAAAGGCTGGGTAGAGAAAATCAAAAGCCTTGTCATTGCCACAGCATCCAGGCGAAGACCTCACATACGGTCGTGGGGCCGATCACGTTACGGATACATGCCGCGTTTACAGTGATTGGTCGCAGCTGCCATATAAGTAGACACGGAGAAATGTACGATTTCTTTCATGGGACTGGAGCCAAGAGTGTGGTGCACAGCGGACAAGGTGACTATATGATGGATGTCCAGAATGCAGCTACACGCATAAAAGATCAATCGTTAAGGTCTCTTGCTTTCTCCCATGTTGCAAATCCACCGGACTGTTCTGTCAGTGCAACGCAAATCGGGTGCGCCAGCACACATGCGAATTGACTATGTTTATTGTCATGTCAGCATCCTCCACGAAGGACACGAGACCATGCAACTTTTGACAACAGATGTTCAAGTACTCCGTAACCCTAGAACCACTAAAAGGACCACGTGGGCCGCAGAGATTACCAAAAGTTCCCCAACACGAGCTCTGCCATCCGAGGATGGTCAAGAACGACTGTACTTATCCGCCGAGCGCGCGCCAGCTGAAGGGCTTAATTTCCAGACGCCATTCACGGTGAATTGCTGTGGACTGGTAACTCTTTAAGCATTTTTCACGGATAGAGTATTTTGCATGATGCGCTAGACACATGGGACAGGTATATCATGAAGACTACTTAAATGAAAAGCAGCTCCTAACGCTGCAGGCGCGCATCATTACATGCATATCAATAATCGCAAGACCACCGTGCTGAATGAAAGATTTGACTGCGAGCCTCGGCATGGCCACCCGAAGTGCCGGGTTGCCGGCCCACCTTGGCGCCGCGCCGAGCGCCGGTCGGAGCGGCCCCGTGGAAAGTTCAGCCACGCGTCATCCAAAGGGCCAAGTGCCACGATGAAGTCATCATGGAGCAAAGCCTTTTCAAGCTGACGCGTTGCCGCACCAATTTTTGGCCATCCCAACGACACGTATAAGACGGACTGCAACGAGACAGTCTCGCTAGCCGTAGATTTGATAGTGCGACAAGTAGTGTAAGTTTCTTCGTCACCTCAGTTCACCTTGCGGTGCAATCAAGAAGACGTTTCTGCCGAACCTTTTCGTTTGTTTGTTCCGACGATCCTTTTTCGTGTTGTCTGTCTCACGGTAGGAGACCACCAAGGTGTGAAAACCAGCCTGCCTCTGAAAATTTAAAGCCTTGGGCAGTGCAATGGTAAGATTCTGTCGAAAATGCATTTTACGAAGATCACGTCTGACGTCAAGTCGCAGGCATATGGGCGCGGAAGACGACTCGCAACCGGTGCGATCATCGGCATAGCGATTGCGGGCTTCATCTTGGTTGCTTTTTGTGTGCTATGCTGCTATTGTTGCTGCTTCAGGAAGAAACGCCAACCGCGCCAGCAAACTGTCGGCGGAAAGACCAGCATGTTCTCGCGATTCACACCTGGAAAGGGCCGCGGCGGCGGCCCGCAGATGATGGAGTCTGGACACGGACAAGGATACGGGCATGGGTATCACCATAACATTGCGCAACCCCAACCCGCTTACAATTACCGATGATAAAGATTTTCAAGCCAACTTTGAGATGGCACTCCTGAGAATTAGAGAACATCATCCGAACAGCATTGACAGGAGGGAAAGTCTCAACATTGGTCACGTAGGCTCATCAACGGCGATCGTAATCGAGTCGGCCAGGGAAATTGAGATGTATACTCAGATGAGTTACTTGATTTTACATTAGATACTACTCATATCCAAGCGATATGTGGCGTGAGTATGATTAAATATGCTCCGTTTCGTGGGCCTGCTTCTGCTCAACAGCTTCAACTCTGCGTTCGAGATCGTGAGTCTCGACGGCGCTGCGATCCATGGTAGGAACAAAGAGAGGAGCTTCCGTGAAAAGGTATCTCATCTCCTCCAAAGGACGTTTCGCGGTCTCAGGGAGAAAGCACCAGAAGAAAACAGCGTTCGTAAAATTGCATACCTGCGAATAGCAATGTCAGCTTTCCGTGTTTAAAGTATAGGTTGGTTGTGTGGCTTACAATGAAGAGAATGTACCACCGCCAGCCGATGCCGCTCTTGTCGTCCAGCGCCACTGAGGTGGTCTGCCCAATAAGAGTGTTGAAAGCAAAGGAGGTCATGGTAGCGATCGAGACACCCTTGGAGCGAGTCTTCATGTCGAAGATCTCGGCAGGGATAATCCAAGAAAGGGGTCCGCAAGTAGCACTGAAGCTGAAGTTGTACAGCCAGGTCATGGCAATGAATCCCCAGGCGGCACCTCCAGTAGCATGTTCAGAACCAGGGGGAAACTTGGCTAGTAGGATTGTGGCGATGATGAAGGTGATGCAATTGCCAAGATTACCGAAGATCAGAGGCCATCGGCGACCGGTCCTGTCGACAAGCATCATACAGAGGAATTGAGCGACGAGGGCAATGACAGATGATATGGCCTGGTAGCGGAGGGTCTCGTCACCGGCAATTCCAATCTTCTCGTAAATCGCGACTGAATAGTATTGGATGGCACTAGAGATCTGGTCAGCACTAAGCTTCAAGTGGCTGCTTAACTCGCGGAGAGACCTACCTAACACCAGTCATTTGAATCGATGCTTGAAGAGCGCAAGCTAGGAACAGGCGACGGAAGCAAGACTTGTCAGTAAACAGTTCCTTGTACGACTTGGCTGATCCCTCATGCTCAGTGGCAATGGACTCTTGAATCTGGTCAAACTCGGCGCGGACCCAGGCATCGTTTACATCACCATGAGCGTGCAGCTTGGCCAAAGTCTGGAGACCCTCGTCCACACGGCCGTGATCGATGAGCCAACGAGGTGACTCGGGGAAGAATAAGATCAGCAGGGCCAGAATACCACCAGGGATACATTGGATGCCAAGACTGACGCGCCATTGGTTGTTATCCGTGGGTGCAAACCCGATGTACGTCCCGTATGAGATCCAAGCAGCAGCCAGAGCACCAACTCCAAGCATGAACTGTTGCAAAGCTGTGACTCGTCCACGGATACTGGGGTGGCAAAGCTCGGCCTGGTAGAGGGGAATGATCATGGTCAAGAAACCGATACTGTGAAGAGAACGGTCAGCAGTTGAATCGCATACGCTTTAGTGGAATCTTGAACTCACCCGACACCAGCCAGAGCACGGCCAGCATAGAGATAACCGAGATTTTGGGCAGCGGCCTGGAAAGCACCGCCGAGAACGAAGATGGCACCACCGATGAGAATAGTCATCTTACGGCCGAGCTTATCACCGGCCGGACCGGCGCAGCCGGCGCCGATGAAAGCTCCTCCGGTGAAACATGACACAACGGCACCACTTGGACAATGTCAGCTCAAGTCATTTGAGAGAGTGGCTGTCGGAATGTCGCATACATTTCCTTAGGGTCATCCCCGAATTTGGTCTTGAACGACTGCGAAGCAATTGCGGATGCAATAACACCTAAATCGTAACCGTAGTTGAGAGAACCGAGCGATGCGAAGACGCTCACGAGGAACTGATACCACTTGGGAGGGAGAGCCATGTTGGGCTGGGTGCTGCTGAGCAGAGAAGAGCAGTTTCTAATCGCTTGCCAATGCCCGCAAGGCTTGTCCACGAGATGTCAGATTGAAAGATTTCTGATCACGGCGGGGTACATTTGATGGTCACAACCGAACCGACTCATCAAACTGCAACGAAGCCTCGAGTTGAAGCCGGAGAAGGGATCGTCGCGTCTTTATAGGAAGTCCGAGTGACCGGATGGGAACATGGGGTATGAAGCCGTGGTTTGCTTAGCGCAAACAATGGACGGGCAGGCGAGTGAGGACCCCTGGCTTTATTCGCGTTTCCGCGTGCTGCAAACCCGTGGTGAGACCGCATCGGTGACGGTTGCCCCGGCCCTAGACCCCATGCCCCAGGTTGCGCTGGGATTTGGAGTCGCGCCAGTTTGCTGCTGTGTGGCGGCCGATTCTCCAATCCCCACACTTTATGGGCACGCGGCACGCGGGGAAAGTTGCCAGGATGAGGTTGTGGTATGGGTGGAACGGGCCTGTTGTTCGGTTCATCAACACCGACGATGAACTCAGGTGCATCTTTTCAACCATCCGACAGATTGATGGAAAGCGACGGCCTCAGTTGTTGCGATAAATCCTGATTTTTTTTCCTTCTTTTTTTTATTGGAGTAGTATGAGGCCCGATGTTTTTATGCCGTCATGTTTGGGGGTTATAAAATTCTGTTGGTTCCAAGGTGTTCGCGAACGGGAAAGATCATCTCGCGCCATCATTACTCAGATCCACAGAGTTCACAGTTTCGTTCCTCATATTCGGACGTGCAGATACACTCTACACATAGGCTCGTAGGGACTCTGCGAAGCATACGCGCAAAACTCATATGGCTCGATCACTTCGGCAAAAGCTGCTGTTTTGCTTCGCTCTATTGCGACAGGACTGTCTGCCCACAAGAGATTGGAGGAGAATCAAGCTTCATTGATGTTAGCTTCATGCCGTATGCGCCCCAATCATCACCCTGCACTGGCCTGTCGAAACCCCACACTTGGCCTTCCCTCTCCAGCCTCCTCAATCGGCCCCCTCTCGACCGTTTCCGAGACAAGCCTCTTTCTGTTGATAGCTTAATTCCATCACCCTTGGCTTTTGGCATCCCATGCTCATCCGCCAAGTTAGGACGCGCGCCTGAAACGGGTTGTGACCTGATCAAGTTTAGCAAATAACATTCGGCCGCAGTCATGGATCCCAGCGAGAAAGCGGAAGAGACAACATGGTTACTCTGGTGGAAGACAAGGATGCCGGCCACACACTTCATCGACAGACCAATCTATGTCTCTTGAAGCCCACCTCCCCACTTTGAGACCATGCACCCGCGTTGTTATCGACTTTCTCCGCATGGTATCGTCTATGATTCGTGCGCCTGTTCCATCACTTCCAATGTCTAGAGCCGCGCTCTCCTTTCCTCACCACTGGATCACTTTGCCGAGGATTCAATGTGGGTTGGGCCCACCCCGCTCACTCCAGGCCCGTCTTCAAGGAGCTCAGCGCGAACGTCGCTGGAATAGATCCGAGAACTGCGTGGTCTGACGGCTGATGCGCAATCCCTTCACTGCCGGCCCAATATCCTGCTCTGCTGCTTTTCTGCCGTTGGCTTCCGTGACCCTGTTGCTTCACCGCTTGCCCCCGCCCTGGCGACTTCATATTCGGCCTCGATCCGGAACCGTCAGGTAAACAGCCCACGTTCATTTCCACCACTCATCGGACGGCTACTCTTTTGTGCATAAAGTTCTCAGCTAGAGTGAGGAACATTGGTGCGCTCACAAAAGTACTCGGTTCGGATCAAACACACCATTTAGCGCAATCATGGCTACCTTCACCAAGATCGCAGAGGATGCCCGCCCTAGCATCTCTGTGAATCCCAACCACCCAATCGCGCGCATTGATGACAACACTTACGGCGGCTTCACAGAGTAAGCATGGCTACTGCGCCGCTCCCTCCCGCAAATCCGAACTTCAAGTTTCATTGATACATGCGCCACAGGCACATGGGACGCTGCATCTACGGTGGCATTTACGACCCCGGCAACCCACTCTCCGATGAGAATGGCTTCCGCAAGGATGTCATTGAAGCTGTGAAGGAGCTGAACTGCCCTGTCATGCGTTATCCCGGCGGCAACTTTTGCGCCACTTACCACTGGATTGATGGCGTTGGACCCAAAGAGAAACGTCCTAAGAGGTATGCGAAATCCCCTTTCCATAGAGTTTCCCCAGCCCCGGGTTCTCAACACGGAATGCATTGGATCCTAGAGAGTTGGTGTGCAACGGTGGCTAATGTTTAATTGACGTTAGGCCTGAGTTGGCTTGGATCGGCGTCGAGTCTAATGAGTTCGGAACGGACGAGTTCATGAAGTGGTGCGAGGTCGTTGGCGCAGAGCCCTACCTGGCTCTCAACTTTGGTACTGGCACGCTCGACGAGGGTACGTCAATCTTCCACTTTGCGACTTTCGGTTTCGGCAATGGGTTGCTAAAATCGAGTCAACTGTGCAGCGCTCGCGTGGCTTGAGTATTGCAACTCCGACAGGGACACATACTACGCCAACCTACGGCGTCAAAACGGCCGTGAAAAGCCTTACAATGTGAGTAAACCACATTAGTTATGCAAGAGCAGCACTCTTAATTAAATTCTAGGTTAAGTACTGGGCACTGGGCAATGAGATGTGGGGTCCCTGGCAGGTTGGCCAAATGACCAAGGAGGATTACGCCAAGCAGGCCTACCAATGGGCCAAAGCTATGAAGCTCCTCGATCCCTCGATCGAGCTGATTCTCTGTGGTGAAACTGGCTTCAGCAGCTGGGACACGTATGTCATCAAGGAGTGCATCACGTGGAGCATGCACGGCCTTGGGGGTAGCACTACTGCGTCGTTGATTGACATGCACAGTATTCACCTTTACACTGCTTCAAACGACCATCTCAAGAATGCTACTGCTCCACGAGCTGCGGAGCGCGCAATCGAAATCACAGGAGGCCTCATCGACTTGGCCCGTATTGAAAACAAAGTTCCCCCGACATGCAAGAGACAGAAGATCTGCTTCGATGAGTGGAACGTATGGGATCCTGTCCGAGCTCCGGGTGAAGAGGGCGGTGAGGAGTCGTAAGTCGGAGATCCCGTTGCGAATATGTGCCGTCATTAACACGGAATTCAGTTACACGCTGTCGGATGCCCTAGCTGTTGGTGTCTGGCTGAATGTGTTTGTGCGTCAAGCCAAGTACATTGGTATGGCCAACATCGCCCAGTCCGTCAACGTCATATCGCCGTTGATGACCACCAAAGAGGGTATCACCAAGCAAACCACGTGGTGGCCTCTGTTGCTCTTCAGCAAGTACATGAGAGGTCAAGTCATTGCGACCAATGTTCGGTCTCCAGAATATGAGGGACCCACTGAGCCTAACTGGATCAGAGGTGCTATCGAAACACCTTACCTAGACGTCAGTGCCACGATCGATGATAATGGCTACATCAATCTGGCAGTAGTCAATGTTCACGAGACCAAGAGTTTCATCACGGACTTAGACGGCATTACCTCCGGTGCTGAGGTCGATGTCTACACTGTTACTGGTGACAGCGTCACACTCGTCAACACAGGCGACAAAAACCCCGTTGGGGTCGTTGAAGGCAAGTGGGACGGCAAGGGGGCGTATGAGTTTGTGAAGGCATCTGTTACTCTACTGAGATGGAAAGCTTAAGATAGGAACATGTTATAGATGTACATATCGGATTCAACGTAGGGTCATCCGACATCTCGCGTGTCGCGAGATCGTGTGCATTGGCTCCGAAAGGGAGAGGGCCGATTGTCAGGGCCGTTGTCACGTAGACCTCTAGGACAATAGCGACACTCGTGACCTGATTCGGTTCATTATTCACAGCTTTTGATGCTGTCAAATCCTCACCGCCGCCTCCAAACGCTCGGCGTAGGTGGTGGGTGCATGTACTTTCTGTTCCAGATGTTTCTGTCTCCAGCAGCGGTCTCAATCTACCCTCAAATGATATTGGCGTAGCAGAACAGAGGACTATTAGGTTTGCATGAAGCACACGTCGTCATGACCAAACGCGGGCGTGATGGTGATTTGGACAAAGGCGTACATTCTGACAGCAAACCGTCTTCTTCCCAGCGGACTGCCCGAAGCTCGCTCTCAGTCCACAGCGGTCTAGTAGCGACGTTTCATCTAAAAAAGGACCTACTCGCTTTCACTGGTTTCTGCCTTTTAAGCGGATGTGCCTCCGTGTTCAGCACAAAGTCATCTAGGCTTATGAGATCGGGCGGTGAAAATATGAGATAGAAATACTTCAGGGTTTCTGACAACCAAAAGCTCTGTCACGTTGAATGGTTAGCATAGTTCGCAACTCAGCTTACTTTTTGAGACATCGAACTCACCTCCATCGAGTCTAATTTCTGCGTTTTGCCTTCCGCTGTTACGTCGGCGATGGCGGAGTTCGCAAACGGTGTCTCGGTAGCCTTTACAATGGACTGGAACATTGTCCAGGCAATCTCCTGATACTCGCGGTCGCCCGTCATTCTGTACAAAAGAAAGATGCTTTCGATTGCCTCCGGACGGAGGATATATCGAGGGTCACGGGCGTGAGAGAACCCCTTCCTCAAGTTCCCGTCTCCCTCGCGCTTCCAGCGTTCATCATCCCACGGACACTTGTTCAACGAGGGACATGTGACCATGCCAAAAATCTCGGGCATTAGTCCCGTGGGAAATGAGGAGTAGGCCCAGGCACACCCGCGCGCCAGTCTCTTGGCCAAGCCCACATGCTCCTTGATGCCGAACAACTTGCCACCCAGGCCAAACATACCGCCGACAAAACAGGACAAATGCTGGCTCTCGGGGTTTCGTCTCACACCGTTCTCGACAAAAGCCGTCCCGGGAAACAAAATATCTTCACCTCCCGGAAGCATTGGTCGAAATAGTAGGTGTTGTTGAGCAATTTTCATGGCGTCACGGTACATCTTTTCGTAGGCAGGATCAGTCCCGCCAAGCAAGGCATACATCTTGGGTATGTACTCATAGAGAGAGTCAGCGAGCGCGCCTAGGGTGAATTCGTTGTGGTTAACGACAGATTCGTCGCGAAAGTTGATCAAGGCCGGCCACATTCCGGGCAGTTGGCTCTCGTGTTGTGTTCGTTCTAGAAAGAGCTTAACTCTTTCGATCGCATCGAAGTACTTCGGTTCGCCAGTCAGCTGAGAAAGCCTAGTGAACTCGAGAGACAGAGAACAAGGCGAGGCTGATGGATCGTTCGTGCCCGCGATAAGCTCCCCGCTCTTTGCTGCTTTGAAGTCTAACCAGAATGGAGGCATGCGATTAGGGGTGTCGAAGGCAGCATAAAGCATATCCCCTAGTTGGATGGCCTTGGCTAGTAGCACTGGTTCGCCGCTGAGGTCATAGGCACTGAGAAGGCCACCAAGATGGCGAATAGTTGTCTCAAAGACGTTGACGGACGTTTCGACCGTGTTATCCCAATCAATCTTTGCGATGGACGCCAAGGCCAGCCCGAACTCATCGTGTAGATCCATTATCCATAAGGTATCGAGAGCGTCAACGAGAGTAGCTGCGTAGCCTCCAAAGGTGTTCTTGCCCTTGGCAGAGACGGGCGTAAGCTCGTCATACTCCCAGGCGTATTTCTTGTAGCTCTCCCAGCTCCTGACAAATGTTTCTCGAACTGCAGCTCGCCGTGACTCGGACGTCGCATCGTTTGGTTGGCCGCGCTTCGCGCTGGGCGTGAATTGGACTCGTGGAAGTTCCTTCGGTGGTTCGGTCGGGAGGTGGTGCATCGATTCTGGAGCAATCGCATATTTGTGTTGATGGCTCGCCCAATCGTAGCTACTTTGCGCAATGGGAATGTTGCCATACTTTGGCCTCGGTCGGTGGTCGGAGGGTTGTAAAGTGTTGAAGAGCAGGAAGCCGAAGAGAATGGCGCCGATGATGATGGAGCGCCGCTGTCGTCGAGTAGCCATGTTGTCACATCGAGGATGGTGCCAGTGTTCGCTCAAAGCTTGCTGCAGTATGTAAGCTTAGGCTCCCTAATTAGACCAGTCCGTAGCTTTAGAAACCAGCCCCATGGCCCTCGGCGCGGAGCTTGGGCCCAGCTTTCCCCCGTCCCATGGGGCTGTTTGTCTCAGGAGTCAGGAGTCAGGAGTCGCGGGCTGTGACGTGGCGCCCAATAGCAAACAGACAGCTGGGCCATTTTGTGTAGGAACTGCAGCCAATAATGCTAGAGCTCCGTGTTCGAGGGTCTTCGTCCAAGGTGCAAATCAGGCGAGCGGAGAAAAAAAGTCTCGGCCGGGGTGGTGCTGGAGTCAATGTTGCCGGCTTCCGCGCTACTTAAATACAGCCGGCCAGTCTCCAGCGTCTCAGAGAGTTAGCTGTAATAACTTAACAAGGGACACGCCAGATGATTCGGTCAAGCTCGTTTTCTTTAGGCCAGCCTCTTGTTGGTTCAATAAGAAATATTTCGAAATTTTGTTTGCCCCAATTTTAAACCCTGAGCCTCTATTTTGGACAGTCTACCACGACTGTACGCCATCCTGTGTCACAATCTTGCCAACATCGCCATCTCTGTCACCTTCTATGACTTTCTTGATCAGCTCGCCGCCCTTCCTTGGTTCTCCAGCTCCCATTTTCTTGAGCAACTCGGGACTGCCCCCCAAGCCAGTAGCCAGGAATCCTGGCGAAATCCCCCAAACCTTGACGCCGTCCTGCTCGAAGAGGTAATGCCAACTCAACATCACCATGTTTAATGCAACCTTGCTTGAACGGTAGCCCATCGGCGTTGGGCCCTTCGGCCATCCCGCAGGAGTTGTTATCTTGCCCAAGTGCGGCATGAGACCATGGCTCGCGATGGCGGTGAGATTGGAAAGACCACTGGTGACAAAGAGGAGACGCGGGTCTGATGATTTCAGTAGCAAAGGTGCGAAAACGTGTGTAATGACGTGGGCACCCGAGGTGTTGACGTCGTACGCCTTGTTAAAGGACTCGCGGACAGCGGCAATGTCATTGGCGCGGGCGACGATGGTACTGTCGAATGAGGCCCCTGTAGTTACAATGTCCATGTCAGCTCTCGCAAGGGTCCCTTAAGGTCGAATAAGTTCTCACCAGCATTGTTGACCAGTATATCAACAACTCCATGTTCATCGCTGATTTTCTGGAAAGCTTTTGAGATGGAGTCGTCGCTGGTGACCTCGATCTGCAGGGGCTGCAAAGAGCTCGGGGTAGCAGGGTATTCATCCTTGAGCCGAGCAATGGCTTCATCTCCCTTGTCCGGCGATCTTGATCCTAATATGATGTGATATGGCCTGCCAGACTCGAGAAGCTGCTTTACAGTCTCATATCCAATGCCGGTGTTGGCACCAGTAATGAGCACAATCCGCTTGGTGGACATCGTAGGTAGCTGAAGCAGATTGAGCGTTCCGCGAAGCGTCTTGATGATGTGACTATCATAAGAAATGTGAATAAATGACAATTCGATTGTTGCCGCCTCTTGTTTTTCTTCGTTCTTTGGATAGAATGAGTCCGATAAGAACCATTTTAAGCATGCACGAGTAAACGAGCAACCTAATTCTGCCTTACCACACCATCGCATTTTGGAGCTCGCGCCCGGATTTAAGCTTCTGTAGGCTCGCATCAAGCCGAACCTCTCTGGGCGGTCTCTCGCTTCCCCCATCCGCCAGTCATTTGATTAGTGGCTAAGGTAAAATACAGGCTCCAGCGACGCACATTAAGGGAGAACAGCGTTTGGCGGTCAAAACTCATGCTTTTATTCTCAAGAAGATAGAGCAGCTGTCAACACAGCACCCATCAACGTTATGGTCGAATTGGGGCGGGGACCTGACGAAGCAAGTGCTTTAAGCCCGACCACCTATTAGACGAGACAGCCCAACGCAATAACTCTCGTTAAGGCTGCCCCGGCACGATCTACTGCGGTGACCACGGCCACCTCATTGTCAACTCAGCGCCCATGAACCCCCATGCCTTATACTCATTAGAGACGATATCAAGTGCTGCATCGCCCAGGTGGATGAGGTCGTGGTCGTTGGTCGTCCACAACGTCGGGTTGTGTCCCGCGGGCTGCCCGCCGTGCGTCTCCTGAGAGGCGAGAGAGTCGGAAACTGTCGCCGAGCGCTGTAATACCCCGCAAGCACGCCGCTTCGAATTCACTCTCTTCACCCCATCATAACACAGCGTGTCCTCAGCAATCTTTCTTGTTTCGCATTGAGATTGATGATCGACGCCCCAAATCAATCAGCTTCAATTTATTGCCTCTCATGGCGAAATCAGTCCTCATTATCGGTGTCAATGGCACTTTGGGCGCCAAGATCCTAGATGCCCTGGTCGCTTCCCAGTCTTTCAAACTGAGTGCCCTTAGGCGTGCGGGCTCCAAGAGCACCATTCAGTACCCAGTTGATCAAGTTGCTGTCGTCGAAGTCGATAGCGATCTCTCTTTTGAGGGCTTGAAGAAAGCATTCACTGGGCAAGATGCCGTCATCGTCAGCTTCCGTCTGCGAGACCTCGAACAGCATCTGCGCATTGCTGAGGCCGCCGAGGCCGCCGGCGTAAAGCACCTTATCCCCGCCGATTTCGGCAGCATTGACGCTGATAACCCTCGCGCCCGCGAGCTCATTCCCCTCTATCGCCACAAGAGAGCTGTCCGACTCAAGGCTCAAGAACTGGCCGACAAGAACAAAGATTTCGCTTGGACGGGCATTGTCTGCGGTCATTTCTTCGACTGGGGCATCAGAGAAGGGTTTCTCCACGCCTATCTGGACAAAAAGGTGATCGACATCATTGACGGCGGTAATTTAAAAGCATCTGCTGCCACTCTCCCCAGGGTGGGCGAAGCCGTCGTGCGCATTCTCCAGAAGGGTGTGACCGACGTGACGAGAAACAAGACGCTTTTTGTTCAGAGTTTCTGCATCACTCAAAAAGAACTCATCAAGAGTCTAGAGAAGGCAACAGGCGCGGAATGGAAAGTCAACGACCTCAACTCTCAGAAATTCATCGAAGAGCACAAGACGAAGGCAGACGCAGGCGATCACAATGCCATCGAAGACCTTGTATTTGCAGTCGGCACTTTAGATGCCGATTGGACCAAGCATCCTGACTTCGCCATGGAGGCTTTGGGTTTGGAAGACGAGGACTTAGATGCCATAGTCGCAGATGTTGTTGCCAACCCAACCGGGAAATAAAGACAACAACGCAGTTTTCCCGCATCGAATATATTCAAGCTATGGTCGTCATCGACTAGTAATGAGCCTTCCACCAATTGCGTTGCGCTGTCCGCTACGATCTATATCTCTTGGCTCCCGCCTGACACCTTCTTGATAGCGTCGGGCAAGTTCTGCATGCCCTCAAGGAATACGTCGAATTCATTCTTGACTTCAACCATGTCTTCATCGATATCGTCCGTCCAACGATGAATGTAGATTGTCTTCATTCCCAAGTCCTTGGCCGCCCTCAGATCGTAGGCGTGTGCTGCAACCATGAGGACTTCTTCCGCTTTAGCATCAATAAGATCAAGTGCTTTTCTGTAGGCTCCTAGGTTGGGTTTGTAAAGACCCAACAATTGGCTTGAGAAAAGCATGTCGAATTTCAGCCCTGAAGAACGACAAAGGTCTAGTTGCAGCCGACTCGTGCCGTTTGCATGCACGAAGACTTCAAGCCCGAAATCTTGCCTAACACTTCGTATAGCCTCTTGCACCTCTGGCCATGCAGACTGAGAGTGCCATGCATCGATCATTTTTTGTTTGGCCGAGGTATCAAAGATAGCTGTGTGTTGTGGCAGCCTGTCTAAGATACTTTCGAGAACGCGGTTCAACGTTATGTCGATGTTTTCTGGGGGAAGGTCTTGGAGGAATCTTGCGTTGTTTTCGATGAAGTACTGTCTGCGCCATTCTAACGTGAATTTCGAAGCCTCGTCTCTGGGGATTGAAGACGGCCAAGATTGGAGCACACTTGAGTGCCAGTCAAGGCACGTTCCCATGAAGTCGAAGAAAACCGCCTTGAACCTTTTCGTCATACTATTCGACGATGTTGAAGATTTGTTGTGTTTGGTATTAAATAACTTAAGTATGGATTGACTGACTGTCTCAAACTGAATAGTTGGGTTAAGGGGGTTTTCAGGGCTTTTATCCTTTATTGTAATGCATCGTAGCTGCAGATCAGCAATTAGTAATTGCAACAGCAGTTGATGTCGTCGAAGGGCGTGTGCATCCTCTCAGATACCCTCTGCCTAACGCAACCGCTGCAGACCAGAAATATACAGCATCAGCGTCAACCATGTCAACCAATCACATAATTCACGCTGCTCTGGTGCGATCGGGATGCATCGGCAATTGTGCCCCTTCATGGCATAGGGCAGCAACACAGAAGTCCCTGGGCTTGCCGTGAATCAGACAGAATTCGCCTGCGGAGCTGATTACGGAGAATATGCCCAACGCCCCGCATACATAATTCTTTTGGGCAGGGCTAATGTTTCTTGAGAGCCTCAAATGTCTTTTTTTTTCTTCCCTTCTAAGTTTTCTTCTTCGCAGTTTGCCGACTGGAGGCGCACCTTGTTGACTGCCGTATGACTCTGACGGGGAACCCGGGAAACATGTATTACATCACTCACACTCATGCTTGACTCCATCGCATTACTAAAAGGATCATGGAATGTTACTAATATCTCTTTATGCCTATCCTATCCCTAATAGCACCACGATGTAGTTATAGTGGGTGTTATGTGACTAGAGTATGATACCAGACCCGAGTAGACTTTCTCTTACGAGAACTGTAGTTCCTAACATGCATTTTGGCGAAAGTTCAAGCTACGAAGTCGCCCCTGCGCAAATATCAAAGCCTTTGATAGCCTTCTTTTCGGAGAATTGAATGGTCACAACGAATATGATCAGGGAACTGAGGAAGCCCATTGCGAAATATTGACCCGAAGGTATTCAGTTGTAGAGTACCTCGTAAGAGACGTCATGGCACCACGCAAAATGATGGGTTAACCCCGTGTATGATTCAATTGCCATCCTGCAAGACAATTATTACAGCCATCAGTATGTGATAGTCGCCACTTTGCGAACATACTTGTCGTTGCTGCAATTCAAGATATTATCGAACATCCATCTGCCCACGTCCTCTCGGCAAATTGTATATCCTATGGCTAGGCTCTCCACGCCACTGACAGGATCTTCGACACCGACCTTGATTGCAACACCAGAAGTTTCGTTTCCGTTGGTGAGAAAACTAGCTCGGAGAACTGTCCATTCTTCTCCGGAGTTGAAGAGAAGCTCCTCCAACGCGCGCTTATCCTGGTGTGGTGTGGAGAGAAGGCCCTTGTATATGGGGTAAATGATAAGCGGTGTGTCTCTGCCAAACTTGGATATGCCAGTGCTGCTCTGTCCGATGACACGAGGACGTCCAGAAACTCCTCTTTCGGTGCGTAGAGTCTTGATGGCATTGAGAAGAACAGCCATGCCATGCTCACATACATGTACGTCCTCAAGAGTCATTTTTCGCAACTCAAACCAGGCACCAATGGTGGAGATGACGAAGTCCACAAAGGACGTTGCGTCATAAGGCGAAACGATACAATTCTTGATGGCTTCCATGTCGTGCGCGTTTCCCTTGAATACTTGAAGGTTGGGATGGATTTCGGGGGAGAGTACAGACGTAAGTTTGTCTGGGTTCCGACAGAGTGCGATGCACGTGAAGCCGGCGGCCAGCGATCGACGCAAGGCAGCTTGGCCACAGCCGCCGGTTGCCCCGAGGAAGAGGATCGTCTTCGGGGGTTGCATGTTGACGGACTTTACAGTGGAGACGGGGTAAGCCGATTACGGATGCGACGATGCGAATGCGGGTACCGGGGTCGGCAAGCTGGGGTGTAGTCGGACGGGGCGGAAGTCCGGTCGCAAAGCTGCAGTGGGGAGAGATGAGTAGAAGTAGCTGTATGAAAGCAGTGCGACTGTATGCCAGTTGCACTTTGAGTTTCACAGTAACAAACAAATGCGTGAGGGCCGAGAGGGCTAAGAAGTCGAAAACAGTGTTGATGGTGATCACAGTGGCAATACTGACTGACAGCAGCGGTGCTTTGGGGCGAGGAAGGCGATGCCCTTTTATTCTTTCCCAAAGGCCGGCGGTAATGCGATTCTCTACAAGGCAGCATTGCAATGGCAAAACCACATCATGGCGAAGGCTTCATGTTGAGCCGAGTTGCTGTTGGTGGCTTTGGCTACGACCCAGACATATCGGTCGAAGGATTAGATCCCTGACGCCACAAAGGTATTTCAGTGATAGGAAAGGGAGTCGACGGTCGAGAATTCCTCCGCCCTTACTCCCCGTCCGGATTGTGGCGTCCAATCAGATTCTTGAATCAGTGGTGGCCCTGCACGCATAGTAAGCTTCTCAGGACAGACAACGGGACAAACTGGCCGATTCTTCACCCATGATTCCGTGATCCATGAAGAGGTGGGCTCAAATCTTACGCGGCCCGCCCGGGCACTTGGTCATTCGGTTCTCTTGCAGTTTATCACTCGACCGAAACCCTGCGCCTCCTCAGTTCTGCTGATGCATTGTCATCACCATCGCCCGTTGAGTTCAAACCTTACTGCCTGCAAAACCCCTCTTCCCTGACTCGTTTGCGATTCTCGATTCTCAAATAGTGACTCCCTCAGGCTTCTGGCGCCGCGTGACTCCCGCTAGCCGAGCCTGTTCTGCGAAACTGACGCTTCTGAAGCTTTTGAAACTGGCAGGCTTCATTCACATCGTCTTCGCCATGGCTCTTCATCTCTTCATCCAGATGACATATGTCGGCCTAGCGTGACATTCCGGATATCGCCCACACTCGTCACGAAACAACCCTACGAGTGTCACTTTGCGACCTCGTCGAGAAATTGGCTTCCAACTTGGCATGATTGTCCCGTCTTCGACCGCCAACTTGTACTGGCAGCGCGCAGGATTGGCATCGGCAATACTGCGGACGACATGCGCATCCCTGCAAACCCAACCTTGAAGCACAAACGTGACGTTTCGTTGTGGCGAAGACAGTCTCCCCTACTCTCATGCGGTACTGGGTGCGGCGATTCACTCCTGCGTGGGCGGTACAGGATCGTTTGAGTTTCGTCTGAACTCTCACATCACTTACTTCCTCAAGGAACGTGCTGGATGAATCCCAATGAGCAACTTATCAAATCACAAGTCACAAGCAAGGGTGCTGGGAGCTTTTTCCCTCGGCCGGAGGGTTGTCACGACCCAGGCCTCATCCATGCTGTTTCGTAGATCTCTGACACCAGCTCCCAGCTGTCGGACTACGCTTTTTCCTATAGTCACAATAAAGATAGCAGTGTGCCTCCAGATCGAATCGCTCGAGCACGACCAGATGTGATCTGGTTATCATCCCTAGACCAATCATTTAATCCCATCCTGGATTATTCGACATGCTTGTGGGAAAGTCGGTCCCGGAACTCATCCTGGTGAGGACCACGGTGGTCTTCTTCCAGTACCTAGGCTTCTTATGTTTCATTTACTTCTGGTTTATATTCGCCATAGTGGGTGTGCCTGGGATTGCTCACCCCGTGTCTATCATAATCGAAGTCATTGGCCTTATCGAAATCCTCTTCTACTTCGCCTTTTATCTTCCATTCCGATCTCGCTTACAGAAGCCGGGCTTCGAAGTCGAACCATTGTCGCAGGCCGAGCGCCGACAATTCTTCCAAAAGGGTCTTGACCACGCTCCAGATGTCGAGCAGTACATACGGAAATGGCATTGCAATGCCCAGCTTGGAGATATTCGCAGAGAGAATGTGAAGGACTGGTTGATGTGGGCGCTGTTCGACAAGCAGGGCAATCCAGGAGAGCATGACGCCGAGCTCGAGGAATACATCGCAGATGCAGAAGAGCGCGCGGGAGTAACCATCAAGAAGGGATATGGTGACTCTACTCCAATGCGCCTCAGTTTCGATCCGATCGACATCAGGCATCGCAGCTTGCTGTTCTATCTTGTAAGTTCATCACCTTTCAGCGACGAAGAACTAGCTCATGAGACAAAATCAGATAGTAGGAGGCCTCGACCTCTTTGTGACCGTTGTCCTAGCGATCAGAGGGTTCAAGTTTTACCGACAACCGCGCAAGACTTTCTTCTCCGTCTTCCCTCTGCGACCTATGACCCTCTTGGCACCGAATGAATCGAATAGCTCGCAGCTGAGTTACTTTTGCCGTCCGCATTCATCCAAGGAACACCGCCCGATCCTGTTTATCCATGGAGTCGGTGTCGGCCTGCTCCCATATCTATACTGGCTGTGGACCATTCCTAAGGACGTCGGTGTGCTCTGTATCGAGATACTGCCCGTCTCCTCACGCATTTGCCCGCCGCTGCCCCCAACCGACGAGCTTGTCGCCGGCATGGATGCAATTATTCAGCAACAAAATTACAACGACTTTGTGTTTGTGGGAAACTCCTTCGGTACCCTATTTGCGGCGCCCCTCCTCAAGAAATCAGACCTGGCGAGACGAATAAACTCCATCGTCCTTATCGACCCCGTTTCGCTGCTGCTCCATCTTCCTGCAGTGGCCTACAATTTCACTCGACGAACACCAAAATGGGGCAATGAATGGGAGATCTGGTTCGTAGCCACGGACGCGATGACAGCACACACCTTAGCAAGGCGCTTCCGCTGGCAGGACTTTATTCTCTGGACCCCTGAGCTTCAAGGGAAACGCACGACAGTGGTCTTGGGCGGCGAGGACTGCGTGACAGACCCAGACGCGGTGGCCAGCTACGTCTACTTCGGCGACCTCAACTATAGCCGCGCCGATAAACACGAGTGGTCCACTACGCCTGACAGATGGTCAGGGCAAGGGGAGCTAGAGCTGATGTACCTGGCTGGCATGGACCACGGACAGGCATTCCTCAGTATCAAGCATATGCCGCGGATAGGGAACGTGGTATTAGAGTATACGAAACTAGACCAAGAGATGGAATCTCGACAGGCAGAGGCTGTGAAAGAAGAAGAGCAAAACCAGATCTGAATGACTTCATGATTTATGGGGGGTCTATCTGCTCTTTGGACTGCAGTCGAGAGGTTATGGTCGGGAACCTGCCCTCGCATGCAAAAGTCATTCGATATCCTCATGTACATCACAATGAGAAGATATAAATGATCGTTCTCCCCTGCGACTGAACCGAATACACATCCTGCGTATTGAGTCTTGTCTTGGGCAATCCATGACAGAGAGGATGAAGAAGCGGAAGACGCGGAAGACGCGAAAGACTCAAGGGTCAGCATGCCAACCCCCCACATTTCTCTGCCCCTTAAGCACCTCGGGTTGCCGCCGCTGAACTTGCCATTTCTTTTCTTTTGCGAGATGTATCGATTGCGAGAAAAGGAAATTTGGGCAGCTTGTCCTTGCATGATGCAAGGGGTTGCCAGGACTGGCGCGACCCCAAGGCGCCACAAGTTAATCAATCGAAACGCTCCATCGCCGTTCGAAGTAATCAGATGCTTGCCTTTACCAGGGTCTAAGATGAGCCACGACACGTCCTTCATACACGCGACGCGTCTTGGCCTTCGGAACAGTTGAGATTGATGGCACCTCCCATTCGAGACGCTTGGGTGATTGAGCGATGGCTATTTCGTCGATAAAAAGGAGATCTTCCTCTTCAGAATATTGGTCAAGGTTTACCCTCCATCAATTCTTCCACCGCGTACAACAACCATGGCTGAAGTCGAGGGTGCAGTCGAAGATCCCACCAGCCTCGTGCAAAGCATGTTGCGTTCCATCTGCACAAACATGGAAGTGCGCTGCGCAAGAGAGGTCATTCCCGAAGTGCACAGTCCGCATGTTTTCACCGTGGAATTCCTCCAGCCTCTTTACCTCATTTGCGCCTTCCTCGACATCAGTCCTGAAGGCAAGCAACTTGGCGACACGGTAATGACCCAGCTAACCTGTTTGGTAGTATGGCACGGCATCCTCATGGAAGCAGCCAATCTGCTGGCCTGTAAGCGACTCAAAATCGACGAATGCAAAAATCAGATCTGTTTTTCGAGGCGGGACCGGCGGAAAAAACACCGCAAGTCACCATGCTGCGCGTGCTGCCTTTGCCTACCAGGCTGCCGTCGTTGTGACGCCGAGCTACAGGTGCAGTCGTACGAAAAGCCACCGCGAAAGCAGGAGCGGTTTGAGCTTCTGTTCAGGAAATCCCATTTGTGGGATATATACTACGCTATGTGTGGTGTGTCGGTACGTTAGGCGTAGAAGGGGAAGCATGGTCGCTTCAAGTTCGCATTTCACTCATCTAACAGTTGGCTCGGGTTTAAGAGCCCATTCGACAGGTTGCCCGGGATCCAGCTTTGGAAAAGCCAACAATCGCATGTAAGTGCCGTCGGTACGCTGGTCAGGTCCTCTTAACATTTGGATAGAAAACCTATCGGCTCGAAGCATTTCTCGTCAAGCAGTCAGGAAGAAAGTACGAGCTCCAGAAGACCTGCATGAGGGACGGGCCGGCCAGGCATGTGCTCGAGATCGAGGGACTACGTACAGAACTGCTGCGCAACACAGAGGCGATGGAGGCTCTGTTGGCGGAGAACGAGCGGTTGCAGGCGGAGAACGAACGGATTCAGGCGGAGAACTCGCAGCTGCGGCGGGAGAAATGCCACTATGTGAGGCTACTTGAGTCGGCAGGCGTGCCGGCGCCGTCTTCACTTGAGCTTTCGCTGTTGGCTGCGGCTGATGACGGAATTCTGGCAGGGGGGGTCGGGGAACCAACTTCTGATTACGAAGAGGAGTAAGTCAACTCCCACCACCCGAGCTGAAATCGCCATGGTTGATGCAGCTGACACTCCATTCAGTGACCCGGGTACTAGCTCTGCTAGTGATCAAGACAGTTCATTGCCTGATGCCCCTTCGCTGGTACCGGCCACGAAGGCGAAGCGCAAAGGCTGGAAGGATGTGATACATACTAGGCATTGTCGACAGCGCTGGAGTGAGATTGAAGAGCTACTTACGCAGAAAGATCTTGCCGATGTCGAATCCGAACTTCGGCGTCTGACACGGCACTTGCCGCTGGAGTTCAAGGTCACCCGGCGGCGCGACACTGATCATGTTTTTGTGACCCGTTTACGCCATAGTCTTTGGGTTGGGAAATATGTGGAACTTTACGACACTATCGATGAGCGGATGCTTCCAGTTGCAGGCGCGTTGTTAGCACTTTTCAAGACGGTCCCAAAGAAGACCAGGACTTCTGCTTTCAAAGCCTGTTGGAATCGCCACAAGGCGATTCATGGCATGTACGTTGGAAGATGTCATGCTCTTGGTTATAACACCAGTGGGAAAAGTCTGGCCGGCGAAAGCTGATGTTGTACTTGGGCTGCTATTGTACCTCTTTCCTGTCTGCATTAATTTTCTCTCAAAACATTGTTGTTGCCTGTTGTGTATGGTGCGCTACTGCGCCTATGCACCCTTACTCCATCGCAGCGTCCCACCCCCGAAGGGGTGCTCGATGGAATTGAAAGTATGAAGAGTGTGGAACGTGTCCATTGTTCGTCACAATACAACAGTTGTTATTTTGTTTCTAGACGCGGTTCGGCGGGCTATTAAGGGGTGCCATGATCCTGAGTCTTTATGACTTGGGCGCGTCTGTCAAGGGCACATATCGAACACCAAAAAGCTTCTCCTTGACGACGGAGCCGTCCGCCTTCTTGTCAATGGCCCAGACATACTGGTCGTAGCCGTTGTCGTCCTCGACGGGGATGAACATTCTGTGCTGCAGTCAGCCCCCGCGACGACCGTCGTCGAAATACAGGCAGTCGACTACTCACCTGCCCGGAGCGCGCAGCTGATCCACCAGCTCCTGATGGAGCTCAACGGCTGCAGCGCCGACGTGGATGGCATCCCACCCGGTGCCGCCTCCCTCTTCCCCTGGCCGCGGGGCTTCTACCCACCCCTTCCTCCCGTCGCCCGTGTGAAATCGCACCTTGCCGCTATCCAGCAAAGCCCGCCCTTCGTCGCTTTTCCGCATGTTGCGCTCTCCCAGGTCCCTCAGTGCTCCGATGTGTTCCAGTCCGACCACCAGGCCCTTTTCTCCCACCAGCTCCGCGAGCAGGTGCGTCAGGTACCCCGACCCCGAGCCTATGTCCAGCACGCGCGGGGCCGGTTTCGTCGCGGAGGGGGTGAGGTGCGGGAGGAGGGATTCGGCAGCGGTGGCATGCATGTGCGGCGCGGAGATGGTTGCTTTGTGACCGATGGACTGGGGAGAGTCTTCGTAGGGGGCGGAGGGAGCGTAGTATGCGCGGTCAACCTAGAATGTCAGCACCTCCCTCTGCTCGCGCCAGCCGTTACCTTGGCGAAGTGGCGAGGCATGCCATTTACCTTGAGAAAGGCGTCCTTGACCCGTTGGTCTTTTATGAGACCATTGCGCCACAAGTTCTCGACGAGGTCTTTATTTGATGCACCGGAGCTCCGCCAGGCCATCTTGAAGTTGAGAGGGAGGGAGCGGTGCACTTGGCGTGTGGTTTGATCGTTGACCGAGCTTGGGACGAGCTTGAGAGCTCTCCGAACGAGACGGTACCGAGAAATCGTGGCGGCGAATGAACCCGAATAATGATGGAAGGGAATGGGAAAACTCGAGGGACCTGAAGAAGGTGGACAACTGTGTCGCGGTGTATTGAGCTAGGTACGCTTCCTTACCTAGGTGCTTATCAACATGAAGAATGGAAGGTGCATCTAGACCTAGGTATGTGGCGGGAGCAGGTCGATGCTCTCGGGCGATGGTTCGCGTGGAATGATGTAACCCGCTTCCCCAGAGCTTCTAGAGCCGCTGGAGATGAGGGGCAACTGCAGTAAACCGTTGCAGTTCCGAGCCCACAACACCCCGGCGAGCGCTAAACCTTCGCCCCCGCTTACGGATCATCCCGCTGCGACCACTAAATTCCCTTGAAAGATTCCCCACGAGCACCGCAGGAATGTCACCGTTTTGCTCCGTCAAGGCCAACCGTGTCAGGTAATAATCAACGCTGTCGAACGTTTTGTTTGTCACACTAATCGGGCAGTCGAGGAGCAGATGTACTAGAAACTCAGTTGTGATGTGATACTGAGGGAGAGCCTCGCGCTCCCATGGCCAAATATATATGCAGATTACCCGACGCCGTGAATTCCCATCCCATTAGCACCCCATGATGACACAGCCAAAGAAATAGTAAAGAGTACCATTGTTGTAGACTTTTGTCCAGTAAACGGAAAGCCTACGACACATTGCTGCGCGTTGTGATGCATGAAGACGCCAAAACTAAACCACTCTCTCCGTCGATTCGCCCTCGGCAATGATGGGCACGGGCAGGCCGCGGTCTGGGCTCTGGAGCACCAGCTGCTCGTGTCGCCTCGCCTTCAGATAGTCGCTAACAGATCTGATAAGGACGAACCAGCCAACTACCATTAGAATGTAGGCAATCCACTCCTGTCCAGTGATGTCCGCCACGCCGCCGCCACCCTCGCCTGTAACCGCGTTGGGGTCGAAGTTGTGAGAATTTGGGTCGGGAGGCGCAGCGTAACCGTCTTGGCCGTTCATCTTCGGTGGATGGTCACCCTCCGTCGTTCCCTTCATGTAGAAGCCGTACTGGATCAGCGTGATGCCGAGGCCCGCGCGCGAACCGTTCTTGGCGGCGTGGGTCGAGTGAAGGAGGTAGGTCAGGATGAAGCCGACGATCTGGAAGGACATGGAGATCATGCCGTTCCAGACAAAACTGAAGAGTGAGCCAACAGGCATGCCGTCAATGTAGACTTCGTCGGGGCCGCCGAGGCCAGGGGCGAGGATCGTGGTTTCCCAGTAGGGGGGAGCGGCATCGGCAGCGGCCTGCTCGTACGTCTATTTCTTGTCAGTATTCAGTCGGAGTCACGGGTATTCTGCCCTTGGGGGTTGATGCGAGACGTACGGGCGGTTGTTCTTCCTTCACCTCGCCTCCACGCTCGGGCTTCGCAGTCAGGTTGGAAAAGACGCCTTCATTCTGGATGCCGCTGCCGTAAATGCGGAAGGGCGTTGTCGGGCCGCCGGCGGTGGTGGAGGCTGTTGGTGGCAGTTGTGTGACATGGCGTTCGGGCTGGGGTCTCGATTCGGAGGAAGGGTTGCGTGATGCATCGCGGGAAGCCTGGGTGGAGTCGGCGCGGACTAAGCGTTGTCGGTCATCGGCGTCGTCATCGCTATCGTCACCGTCGGTATCGAAGGCGTCTGCCAGTGCGGGATCAACTCCACGACGGTCGCGCGAGGACGCTCTGGAGTGGAAAGAGGGCGGTGGTGAGTTGGGGACGGGCTGCGATTGTCGTCTTGGCGGAGCGGAGTTGGGGGCTTCGAAGTCGTCTTCATCGTGATCATGGGCATTCACCTGATGGAACAAGACGTCAGTATGTTTGTCGCGGCGGTGGAAGGTATCGGGGCCAGGCTATGAAGCTTACCCTCTCATAACCTCCAGCCATCTTGACGATGTTTTTTTGTGTGAGTTTGCGGCGTCGTGTTGAAATCGAGGAACTCGAAAGGCCCCTTTCGCCACTACGGACGATGCGACTAGCGTTGATTGATTTGAAACGGCGAGAGGAGGAAGGGAAAAGGCCAGGCAGGGAACGTCGGAAGAAGATGGGGTCGGGGGGAAGGCAGAGGAAAAGAAACAAAGCGGAAAGGAGAAATGTCGATCGTCAGTCGGAATCGTAGGAGACGTCGGAGGGAAGAAAGGCGGCAAAAGGAATGACGGGTGTTTGGAGGTTGCTAAAGAAAAATGCAAGGAAAAGACGACGAGGGCGACGGGAAAGAGCCGTAGTGGGCGGGTTTCGGTATACAGTCAACCTTAGGTACCCCCCTCCCTGCTAACCTGACGGAGGGTGCGCGGGCCTACCGCTTCCGGCGGCTGCGAGATTAATCGCGGAAAGAGGGGTA